>PVKP010000092.1:0-288255 GCA_004027715.1 Plecturocebus donacophilus
TGGTCCAAAAGATTCCAAATCTCTTAACAAGAAAATGAAAAGGAATACCTAAAGGTTTCTCAAGCAGCAGCCAAGCAGAAGTGCAAGAGAGGAGGAAGCTTGATATATTAAAGCACAAAGTTAATGAGCTGCTTCTCCAGCATAAAGGGAAATGTTCAACAACCATAATGAACCCATAAAGAGTAAAAACTAAAACAAAATAGGGAATGTGTTAAAATTGTAATTTGAAAAATCAAAGACCCTCAAATAAATATGGCATTAGTTTATTAAAAAAAAAACTTATCTTTCTGTTTACTGAATTTAGCACTTCTGCTTCAGAATGCATGGTTTCTTCATGACTTATAACTTCTAGTGTATTTTTTGTTTGCTGATTTGTTTTTTAGTTGCTTTCTAAGTACTTTTCTGCATATTTTCTCTAGTTATTTTTCTATACACCTGATTTTTTTTCTGCTGTTTATCTCTCAGAATTGCTCCAATTCCTTCTTTTCTCCCATTTTACTGAGGTATTATTGGCAGATAAAAATTGCATATATTTAGGATGTACAATGTGATGTTTTGATATGTTGGTAATTATTTCACAATGTATGCATATATCAAAAGAGAATGCCTTAATGTCTTCTGTGATGATGGCAGTTACTATATTTTGTTGTATTTCCCTGCTTTTCACAATTTTCTAACTTTCTGTAATTCCATGAGAGGAGCACAGAAACTCAGCCGGCCATCTTGATTTAACCTCTTCAGATCATTTTCTATCTGTTGGAAGAGGACATCTACCATTGACAGATGCGTGTGGTCTGCTTCTGGGCCCTCACTTCTGTTATATTCATCCAAGTTTCTGTTATTTTACTAATACCACAGTGTCTTGATCACTTTGGTTTATTAGCCTTAAATTTGGAAAATATCCATTGCCTAGCTTTGTTCTTCTTCTTTAACATTGTGTTGGCTGTTTCGGCTTTGTTTGGTTTGCATTTTTCCTTTTCATATTAATTTAGTATCATTTTATAGACATCTACAAAATAAACGGTTGAAATCTTGAGTGGAACTGTATTCAGTTAATAGATCCAGTTGGAAGTAACAGCCATCTTCACAATATTAGGTCTTGCAATCAATGAACATGAAATATTTGTCCATTTATTTATTGCTTCTTTGATTTCTTTCATCAGAGCTTTGTGAGTTTCCACAGCCATTTACAGTGATCTTATAAATATTTTGTTAGATTTATACCTAAGGATTCACTATTTATGTTAGTGTAAATTATATTGTGTCTTATATTTTAAGTTTTGTTTGTTGCTCTTATAAAGAAAAGCAATCAACTTTCTATGTTAAATTTTTATCTTGCAGCCCTGTCATTTTTTTTTATTAATTGCAGGAATTGTTTCCTTGATTCTAATTTTCTTTACTCACTCATTAGTTAGGACTTTCAGTACAATCTTTAGCAGGAGTGGTAAGAGAGGACATCTTTATCTTGTCACCAACTTAAGGTGAAAACATCCAGTTTCTTACCATACAGTATGATATTAGCTGGGGGGTTTTATAGATGTTCTTTATCGAGGTGAGAAAATTCCTTCCTATTCCTAGCTTGCTTAGAGTTCTTAGAGATTTTTTTTTTCTCATCTTGAATGAGACTGGGCTTTTTCAAATGATTTTTTTATGCCAAGTGATATTATCATATTCTTTTTTTTTACCATGTTGATTTGATGGATTAAAATAATTGATTTTTTATTGTTGAACCACACTTGCACATCTGGACTAAATAGCACTTGGTTGTCATACTTAATTACTTTTATATATTATTGGATGGCATTTGATAACAATTTGTTGAGAGTTTTTATATATGTCTATAAAAGATATTGGATGTCATTTTTCTTTCTTGAAATGTCTTTATTTTTGACATCAGGGTAATGCTGGCATCATAAAATTAATTAGGAAGCATTTTCTCTTATATTTTCTAGAAGTGATTATAGAAACATGGTTTAATTTCTACCTAAATATTTTTTAGAATTAACTAGTGAAAGCATCTGGGCCTGGTGCTTTACTTAATGGAAGATTATTAATTATTGATTAAATATATTTAATAGTTTTAAGCCTATTTCGATTACTCTTCCTTTTGTGAATTGTGTTATTTTTTGTTTTTCAATAAATTGGTCTATTTCATCCATTATTAAATTTGTGGGCACAGAATTACTCACAGTGTTTTATTATTAACCTTTTAATGTACATAGGATCAATAGTGATGATCCCTCTTGCATATCTAATAATAGTAATTTGTGTCTTCTTTTCTTAATGGATAATTTCTGCTTGGTTTTAAAACTGTCATTAGACTAGCTATTTTGTATTAGAAATGTACCACTACCCCTCCTACAAACAGCAGTTGGGAGGTGTTTAGTTCTGATGGTTTATATAGGCTTTTTGTTTGTTTCTTTATTTCCCTCATCAGACTTATTTGCTGATTTCTTTTATACACAAAGTTTTTCTTATTATAGTTTTTTACATCATGCCACAGAAATCCACATATGTAATCAAAGTCTAGCCTCTTGAAGAGTATAAGCTGCCCAGAAAGAAAGGTGAGCTGTGAGATTTATTCCTTGGAAGAGCCATTGGAAGACACCAAGCCAATTATCAAGAAAGATGTCTACACGACTTTTCAAGTCTCATAGTAGTTTGAGACCTTAAATTTCACAAAGCATTCAAGATATCAATTCATCACACAAAGCATCAAATCTGATAAATAAATGTAACCCTGATGTTTTAGAAAGAGGCAAAAGTGAAAATGGAAAGAAATTGGTTATCAGACCAAATGCCACGTGTGTTTCCTCTTGATGGAAATTCCTGGTGAGCTACTTTCTGATATCTTTCTGTTATAAGAAGGAATTCCCAGATATGAATTAGGCATCTTTTCTCACTTTCCTGGCCTTAATAGAAATATTACCAACAGAATTTGCCCTGTATATTGACTATCACACTAGAGGCATCCTTACAGGTTTACTTACAAAAGCATTTTCCTTTGATTTGATTTTTAAATAACATCATCACTGAGATACAGTGAAGGTTTCTTTTTAATTAAAATGATATTATATGTTCTGCTTTTGACCATAACAGAATTAGTAGTACTAGATTTTTTCCACTCTCAAAAAGCAACTATAAAACAAGACATATGTGAAGTAAACTGGAAGTGGGAGATGGACACAAAGAGAGAGAGAAAAGAATTCTAGTTCCAAGATCAGGAGTGACTGAGCAGGTATCACTATAAATGACAAATAAATTAAATATTGAAATAAAAATAAAATATGATTGACAATGTTTTGCCAAAATATTTAACAACTTATATGAAATGGATAAGTTACTTGAAAACAAAACTTCACATAACTGGAAGAAATATAAAGGGAATATTTTACTATTCCTATATCTCTTAAATAAAATGAATTCATAGTTAAATACATGCCCACAAAGAAAACTCTGGACAATGATGGGTTTATTTGAGAATGCTGTCAATCACTGCATAAACAAATAGCACCAATTCTACACAAACTGTTTAGGATAAGGGTAAAGGAAAGATTTTCTAGCTGATTTTGTGAGTCCAGCATTACTTTTTTTTTTTTTTTTAACAAAACCAGATAGAGTACATGTGAAGAAAAAATAGATAGAAATTAGTCATGAACATAAATGCAAAATTCTTAAAATATCGGCAATTCAAATCCAAATAGAAAATAATACTTATTTACTAAAGAATAAAACATTGATTCAACACTCAATTTATTTTAGTATATCGATAGACAATAATGAAAAAACATTTGATCATCACAATGAATGCAGAAAAAGCACTTGTCAAAATTCAACATCTATGTGTGATTCAACAAAATTCTTAACAAACTAAGAATCCAAGGGAATTTCATCAAACTAGCAAAGTAATATGCAAATAAATAAGTAGCAACAAAATACCTTGCAATTAATATCAACTAATACATTTAATGGTGAAAGACAATGTTTTCCACTTAAATGGAAAAGAATTAAGAATGTCTTCTTTCACCAATCTATTATTCTACATTTTACTAGAAGCCCCACCCAGTGCAACAAAATAAGAATAAATAAATAAATATAAGATATAATTATTTTTTCTAGCTAAATACTGCATTATAGTCTACATAAAAAATCTACAAGAAGCTACTAGAGTAGTTTAATGTATTAAAGGATCAAAGCTATACATTCAGTCTACAAAAGTGAAGTGTAGTTTCAGCAGCGAAATGGGATGATAATTTAAAAAATTGAGATAGTATCAAAAATATAAGATATTTAGGAATAAGTTAAGTAGAATGGGTGGGTGAGCCCATTAACCTAAAAGCTACAAAAACAAAACCTAAAAATGCAAAAAAATGAATAAAAATGAAAAAAAAAGATAAAATGTCATAGGTCAGGCTTAAATTGTGATAAGATATTTACTTTCTCAAATAGTTCTTTTGGTTCAATGCTATTCTAATAGTTTGAGACAATTTTCAAAAATAAAATTTTATATGTTCATTCTAATTTTATATTGATGAGTAAACAATCTAGAAACAAATATTAAAATTTACAAATTCTTCTCTTCAAGAGGAACTGCTAAGATAGTGTATGAAAAGCACTTGACTGGAAGAAACTATTTGAAAATATATTTATCCAGAAAGACTTCTATATAAAATATTTAACAATTCCAACAACTCAACAACAATAAAGAATAACAACCCAATAAAAGTGTACATGAACGGTATCAATAATGTCTTTATATCGCTTTTCATTCCCAATCTAGAATCTAATTCATTATCAAAATCTGCATTTAGTTATTATGTCTACTTATTCCTCTATAATCTGCAGCTTTTTTGACCTAGATATTTTTGAAATACACATGGACCAGGTACTTTATAGAATATCCCTTAGTTTGAGTTTACCTGATGTTTATCATGCTTAAGTCACAGTCAGGAGTTGTTTGCCAGAAGCGTTCTTGTATTCTTCTCAGTGGATCATCAGGAAAGATATGCTGTTAGTTTGTGCCAATATTAATGATGATTAATTTGATAATTTCTTGAAATTCGTCTCTGCCAAAGTTTTCCTTTATAGAGTTACTATGTTTTTGTCTTGGTAATTAACAATTTGTAAGGATGTATTTAAGACAGCATAAACATTATTTTCCCAGTAAAGCTGTTTTATTAGTGTTTGTATCTGTTGATAATTTTCTAACTCTATCATCATTAATATTAGTTGTCATTCTACTATAAGAATACACCATTCTTTCTCATTATTTATTTGTGAAAATTATTTTTCTCTCTCCTGAACTTCCAGAAGCCAGTTTTCTTCCTAGAGACAAAGTTATCACTTTCTATTGTATTTTTTTAGATACATTTCATAAATAAACCCAGTTAAAGTCTTGTTATTTTCTTTTTTTCCCAAATAGACATTGATTTGTACCTTGATTGTTGTCATTTAAAAATTATTTTTGGAGATTATTTCAATCAGTTCATGAAGAGATCCTTCATTCTTTTTTATACATCTGCTCTACTGTTGAATCAGTAGCTGATGAATCAGTTGAATCAGTCTACTAATGATCGACATTTCTTTGGTCAAACTTTTGTTTCTACAAGTGGCAATGCAATAAATATGCTTACATTTATATCATTTCATACTTACTGGAAAATATTGTTAGTTTAAATTCACGGAAGCAAATTTACTCCTTAAAAAGTTGTTTGCATTTAATTTTAATATGTTTGCTATATTGTGCTTAATACAAATTGTATGAATACACACTTCTACTAGCAATGTAATTAATTGCCTCTTTCTCCAGAGACTTGACATATAGCATAGTTTTTAAAATTTGATAACCTTATAAGTAGAAAACAGTCTTAGTATAATTTTATTTTGAATGTATTTTGTTTTTTTGTGACAGTGAGCATTTTTTCAGTTTAATGCCATTTTAATTCTATTTCTGATAAATTCAATAATAACCTTAATCACTTTTCATTGGATATTTGTTATTTATTTTTCTTATGGGCTTATAGGGGTTCTTTTCACACTAGAGAAAGTAGCCCTTTTCTTGTAATAAGAGTTCTAATTTTATTTCCATTTTGCTGCCCATATTTTTACTTCATTTATGATAGTTTTTGATATTCAAACATTATTGTTATTATTTTGAAATTGAATATAGTCTAAAAGTAATAAAAACCTCAGAAGTCAAGAAAGTTTAATAAATCTAAAATTAAAATATAATTCAAAATAGTGTCCTGTAATTTCTATAGCTAATTTGATTTCATTGCTTACATTTAAATTTGGGGCCATTTTGGGATTTATTCTGGTATGAATCATAAGTTGAAATTCATTTTACTTTAAATAAGTACCCAGTTATAGCAACCACAATCAACTCAAAACTTTTTTAATGTACAAACCAAAACAAAACAATGCCTATATTATAGATTACTGTTTACTAAAACATTATGATTGATTTAGATTTTTACAAAATCATTCTATCTGAAATTCTGGTCAGTATACATTCCTGATTTAAAAATCTCCCTGGAATCAAAGAGAACTTAGAGCAAATGATGTATTTAACATCTTTATGAATCTTTTCTTCTTCAGGATGTCATATTGATTTTGATCTATTTTTCATAAAATTTAGCATTTCTATGGCCACTAAGACATATTAAATTTTGTAGTGGGTTTAAAATTTTCTTATTAAATTAAATTCTGATTAGACCCAGTTATTTATTGTTTTAAATTCAACCTAATTGTACAAATTATATGTATTTAATATTTTCTATGAACAAGACATTCTGTCTGCCACTTCAAGCAATACAAAGGTTTTAAGATCAACCCCTGTAAGGAACTGTATACTAGTGTAGAGATAAAATAGTTTGTCAAAAATTACATTAAAATCAGGGAAACAATATATGTCTCAAGAATATACAAGACAATAATATTACAGAAATACAAAAGGGGAAATTTTCATAAGTTTGTGAGGGAGTTAGATTGGAAAAGATTCATGAAGCAGAAAACAATGTAGATGGTTCCTAATAAGATGGGTTGAAATAAGTTTATTCTTGGAAATGCTGTAGAAATAAAATAAACAAAATATAGTCAGAGTAGTCAGAAAACTGGCCCCATGTAGAGAGTAATCTAGTTTCACTGGGATGTAGAATTCCTATTGAAGAGCAAGGACAAGTAATTTGGAGTCAAAAAGTAAATTTGCCAAACGGTAAATTGGGGCCAGATTCACAAAGGCATTGTTCACAATGTCCAAGTGGTAGAGAACCAGGTTTGAAGAGGTGAAGGGTAATATAATCTCTACCTTGGAAAAAAATAATCAAGTAGTCAAATTAAAGGTATTCAGAGCAGTTTTAATTTATCTATGGCATATTTAGGAAGCAGTCATTTCTGGAAGTCCATCTCTCCTGTCCATAAGGAGCTTCACTTCTTATACATATGTATTTTATGTATGTGGTAGGTGGTGGAGGGCATGACATTGAATAAAGGGATCCCATCCAGAATGTGGCAAATAAATTAATTAATTAATTTAATTAAACAAAAACATTTAAAATGCCTCATAAATACTATGGGTTTGGTTTCAGATTACTGCCATAAAATGAATATTGTAATAAAGTAAGTCACAGCATTGTTTGATTTTCCAGTGCATATAAAAGTTATATTTATATGATACTATAGTCTATTTAATGTGAAATAGCATTATATATATACACATACATGTATATATATATATACACACACACATACATGTATATATATATATATATACACACACATACATGTATATATATATATATATACACACACATACATGTATATATATATATATATACACACACATATATGTATATATATATATATATACACACACATATATGTATATATATATATATATATATATATATATATACACACACACACACACACCTTAATTTAAAAATATGTGGCTCACAGCTGTAATCTCAGCACTTTGGGAAGGCAAAGTGGGTGGATCACTGAAAGTCAGGAGTTCGAGACCAGCCTGGTCAACATGGTAAAAACCAGTCTCTGCTAAAAATTCTTATATTAGCAGATGTGGTGTCACATGCCTATAATCTTAGCTTTTCGGGAGGCTGAAACAACAAAATGGCTTGAACCTGGGTGATGGAGGCTGCAGTGAGCTGAGATGGTACCACTGCACTCCAGTCTGGGTGACAGAATGAGGCTCTGTCTCAAAAAAAAAATAAAAATTAAAATTAAAATATTTATTACTAAAAATAAATGCTAGCAATCATCTGAGCCTTCAGTGATTCACAACTGTTTAGTAAAACAGTAGGTGGAGGGTCAAGGCTCAGTGCACATGACTGCTGACCAATCAAGATGGTAGTTGCTGAAGCCTGCAGTGGCTGTAGCAATTTCTTAAAATAAGACAACAGTGAAGTTTACATCAATGATTGATTCTTCATTTCATAAAAGATTTAGCTGTAGCATGTGAAGCTGTTTGAGAACATTTTATTTACAGTAGAACCTCTTTCAAAACTGGAATACTCTCAAACCATGCAATTGCATTATCAACTAAGGTTCTCTAATATTCTAAATTTTTTCTTGTCATTGCAACGATGTTTGTAACATCTTAATCAAGTAGATTTCATCTCTAGAAACCACTTTCTTTGCTCATCCATAGAAGCAACTGCAACACCTTATTCATTAAAGCTTTATCATGAGAGTGCAGCAACTCAGTCACATCTTCAGACTTTACGTCTATACTTGACCTCTTTTATCTATTGCTTAGTGTGGACATGTTCTTCAATAACTGTAGCAAAATAGCTAGATCTTCTGTCTACCTTGCTATAACTTCTATATAGCACTTGCTCCTTCATCTTGCACTTTTATGTTATGGAGATGGCTTCTTTCTTTAAATTTATTAACTAACGTCTGCTAGCTTCAAAGTATTTTTTCTGTAGTTTCCTCACCTCTCTCTGCCTTTACAGGATTGAAAAGAGTTAAAGCCTTGCTCTAAATTAGAATTTGGCTTAAAAGAAAGTTGTGACTGATTTGATCATGTATCCAGACCACTACAACTTTCTCCATACCAGCATTGAGGCTGTTTTTCTTTCTCATAATTCATGCGCTCACTGGAGTAGCACTTTTAATTTCCTTCAAGAACTTTTCCTTTGCATTCACAACTTGGCTAACAGCATGGTACAGGAAGCCTAGCTTTTAACTTATCTCAGCTTTTGACATGCCTTCCTTAATAAAGTGAGAGATGTGCAACTGTTTTTTCTTTTTTCTTTTACCCTGGTGGATCATTCCACCACTGCAGACCATAGCAGGGTTATGAATTGGTATGATCTCAATATTATTGTATCCTACAGAATGTGGAGCTCGAAGACAGGGAGTGAGACAGGGAAAAAGTGGTCAGTAAAGGAGTCAGAACACACAAAACATTTATCAATTTAGTTTGCTGACTTGTGTGGGTGTGGTTTGTGGCGCCAGAAACAATTACAATAGTAATAGCAAGATCACTAATGGTAGGTCATCATGAAAAAATATAATAACAAAAAACTTTGAAACATTGTGAGAATTATCAGTATGTGACACATAGACACAAAGCAAGCTCACGCTGTTGGGGAAAAATTGGCACCAACAGACTTGCTCAATGCAGGGTTTCTACAAACTTCCAGTTTGTAAAAAATTCAATATCTGGGAGGCACAATAAAGCAAAGCACAATAAAATGAGGTATGGATGTAACCAGCAAGTGGTGGCTATGTATCTTCTTGATTTTGTGCTCTACATTACAAGAAAATAAAAGGACAATGAAGCTTTGATTATTCTATATAGGAAAGTGTGAGGGAGTGAAAGTCTCCATATGTATTGGCCCCTTGAACCTGCTTTGGGAACTGGTGAGATATAATAGAAGTAATGTCTCCTGATAGGCACAAAAAGATGAAGTTTGATACCTGGTATGTTTTCTGAACTTTTTTCTAAACTTTCCTGGCAGACATCTAGCCACCAAAGCATTAAAAGTAAATCTATCATCTAAATTTAATTTGCTAAGAAGCTTATGAATAAATAACAAAAACCACCTTCTCATCAGTATTATAAGCTGGCACAATTATGTAATGCTAGCCTCGAGAAGAAAACAAAGAGTTAGCTCTAAATGTCTTTGACATTCTGCCTTGTACCTGCCCACACACCTTTATCCCTTTCTTCTGAGGCTGCAATTTATTTTTAAAAAATGTTTCCTTTACCGGTGAGGGCTGAATGACAATTTATCATCACTTCCCTTGAAGCCTCTGTCTTCCAAAGTTCAGAGTTGACATTTTAATTTAGTACTTGGACATCCATACTCATTTCTTTTCATTTGATATTACTCGAACTATCTTCCTGGGAAAATAAGATTTCCAATAGCTAAGCCCTCTGCTTAACAGATGACATCTGGAGTTCTTAGAGAATAATGAAGCTAGAGATCCCATCTCTACCTCAGCCAGTGAGGGAGAAAGTCACATTTCATGTGCTATCATGCTGGAGATAATAAAAGACAAATAAATAAAAGACCGAGAGAGGGAGAAATGAAGGTTTATATCTATAGGATAGAGAAATTCAAGAATGAATGTATGTGATTTCAAAGTGATCTGGCAAAAACAGACTCTTGGAAGACGGCAGAGTAGGAAGCACCAGAAATACATCTCTGCACCTAGACAAGAATCACATGAGAAGAACAGATCTGATGTAACTACTCTGGAATAGTGGAATCTACTGAAGGCTTACAAGTTCCAGAAGAATTCTTGTACAGTAAAACATAGTTGGGTTTAATTAATTCAGCTTTTATATTAGCAATGCCTACTCATCCCCCACATCATCATTCCTTGGCAGGCAGTCATACAGGTGTTCCTGGAGCAGCTTGCTTTGGGTTATGGAAAACAAGATGAACAATAAGAATCCTGTATTTCCAAATATTGGAAATCCATGCTATGATGACTAATTGCTGCTTGTTAATACAGAGGTTCTGACAGATACTGGAAGCCGTTGGTCCAGTCCTCTTCCTCCACCATCATTGTTGCAAGGTCCTCCCTCTCTGACTGAAGTAACTTACATGTTGACACTACCCCCTTTTTTTCACACCTCCCTTCATTTTCCCCTGTTTTCCTTTTTGGGGGCCAGGTATTAGTGACTAGTGCATTCAAAAACAACTACATCCGTGTGAATCAGGAATTAAAATAAAAAAGACAAAAATAGAAGCTTGAAAGCAGCAAGAAAGAAGATGTGTCACACACAAAGAATTCTCAATAATGTTATTAAAATTTCTCACAGAAACTCTGGAGACCTGAAGGTAGTGGCCAAATATATTTAAAATGCTAAAAGAAAAAATATATATCAAGCACGTGTCTTATACCAGATAAAATGTCCTTCGGTAGTCAGAGAGAAATTAAGATATGCTCAAATTAAACAAAAAAAAACCTCTAAGGAAGCTTATTACCACTAGACATGCCCTGCAAGAAATCTGAAAGAGGGTCCTGTAGGTTGAAATAAAAGGAAACCAGATAGTTACTCAAAGATAAATATTTCATAAAGATAAATGTATGGGCAATTATAAAAGCTAATATTATTGTAAGAATAATTTGCAACTCCACATTTCTGTTTTCTACATGATTTAAGAGAAAAGTGCATTTAAAAAATAGCTATTAGTTTATAATTTTAGGCACAAAAGTACAAAGACATAATTTTATGACATCAATAATTGAAAAGAAGGATGAAACTGTAAAAGATCAGATATTTTGGATGCAGTTAGACTTATGCTGATATAAGTTAAAATTAAAGTGTTACAGCTTTAAGATGTTAAATGTAATCTCAATGCTAACCACAAAGGAAAATAGTTATCAATTACACACAAAAGGAAGTGAGAAAGGAATAAAATATGCCCTACAAAAATGAACCAATCACAAAAAAGACAGTAATGTATGAAACAAGGGGTAAAAAAGCAACAAGGTAAACAGAATACAAATATCAAAATGAGAGGTCTCTACCAATCAGTATGAATTTAAATGCAAATTGATCAAGCTCTCCAATAAAATGCCTGAGACTGGCAGAATTGATTTTGAAATATTTTAAAACATAATTTACCATATTCTGTCTACAAGAAATTCACTTTACATTCAAAGACACAAATGGGTTGAAAGTGCAAGAATGAAAAAGAATATTTCATGCAAACAATAACCAACACAAAACAGAAATAGTTATACTAGTATCAGACAAAATAGACTTTCAATTTTAAGAAAGATTATTGGAGACAAAGACATCATATATTAATAAACTGTTGAATATAGCAAGAAGATAAAATAATAAACATCTGTGCACCTAATAACAGGTCAAACTACAGTGAGTCAAAGGTAACAGAATTGAAGGGAGAAATAATTCTTCAATTATAGATACTTCAGTACTTCATTCTCAATAATGGATAGAAAAACCAGACAGACCATGAGGAGATAGAGCAATACAATAAACCAACCAGATCTAACATTTATTGGACACCAGTGAGCAATAACAGCATATACATTCTTCTCATGTGCACATGAAACATGGTTTAGAGTAGACTATATGTTAGGTTAAAATTAAGTGTTAATAGATTAAAAGATAGATACTCTATAAAATATTTTCTCCAACCACAATGGATAAAGTTAGAAATGAATAACAGAAGAAATAAAAAAATTCCAAAATTTGTGGAAATTAAAAAGCACATTGTTAAGCCACCAGTAGATCAAACAAGAAGTCACAAGTGTTATTAGAACATATAAGACCAAAAAAAAAAAAAATACCAATGAAATATCATACCAAAACCTGTGGTATATAATGAAAGCAGTGCCCAGAAGGAAATTTATAGCTATTAATGCTTACATTGAGAAACAACAGAGCAATCAAATCAGCAACCTAGTGTTAAAATATATGGATAAAGAACAAAGTAAACTTAAAGCCACCATAAGAGAATATGGTAGCTTAGAGCTAAGATTTTAAAAATAAAGAATAGAAAAACAACAGCAAAAATCAATAAAAATCAAAAATTGATTCTCTGAAAAATACCAACAAAATTGACAATCTTTGGCTAAGTATACTATGGTAAATAGAGAAAAGTTTGAAATTACTGAAACCACAAATAAAGATGAGAACATTACTACCAATTCTACAGAAATAAAAAGGCTTATAAAAGAGTAATATGAACAAACTGTAAACCAACAAGTTTGATAACCTAGGTAAAATGAAAAATTACTAGAAACACAAAGTCTACCAAAACTGAATTAGGAAGAAATAAAAAATCTGATCAGACTGCAAATAATAAAGAGATTGAATCAGAAATCAAAAGTGTCCTGGCCAAAAGTGGGCAAAGGAAAAAGCCTAATGTCTTCACTGGTGGAATGCTGGTGAAGTCTACAAATCAATTAAAGAAAAAATTACACAAATCATACTCCAATTTTTCCTAAAAATGGAAAGAGGAAGAAACACTTTTTTTTTTTTCATTTAAATAAGTTTCATTCTTGTTGCCCAGGCTGGAGTGCAATGGCACAGTCTCAGGTCACTGCAACCTCTGCCTCTTGCATTCAATCGATTCTCCTACCTCAGCCTCCCAAGTAGCTGGGATTACCGGTGCCCACCACCATGCTCTGCTAATTTTTGCATTTTTAGTAGAGACAGGATTTCACCTTGTTGACCAGGCTGATCTTGAACTCCTGGCCTGAAGTGATCCATCTGCCTTGGCCTTCCAAAGTGCTGGGATTACAAGTGTGAGCCACTGCACCTGGCTGGAAGGAACACTTCATACATCAATATGTCTTACGAATATTAAAGCAAAATATCCTCAACAAAATGCCAGCAAACAAAATTAAATGGTATATTAAACAAATTACACATCATGACCAAGTAAGATTTATTCCTGGAACACAAGTACAGTTCAACATACAAAAACTAACCAACATAGTGCACTGCATTAATAGAATAAAGAGAATAAAACAGTGTACTATCATGTTAATTGATAGATACAAAGCATTTTTTAATCCAGTATTTTTTTGTGATAAAAACATTCAATGAACTAGGAAGAAACATAATAAAAGTCGTGTGTAAAAACTCACGGCAAACATTGTATATAATGGTGAAAGACTGAAAACTTTTCCTCCGAGATGAAGAACAAGACAAGATTGCCTACTTTTGCCACTTCTATTTAACACAGTACTGGAAATCCTGGTAGAGTAATAGGGTAAGAAAAAGCAATAAAATTATCCTGTTCATAGGTGATATAATCTTCTATGTAGAAAAATCTAAATATTCTACCACCATCATAAACAACAAAAAATTAGACTAATAAAGAAATCTGGCAAAGTACCAACATATAAAGGCAACAAGCAAAAACCAGCTGCAGTTTTTTACAATAATAATTAACAATCACAAATAAAATTAAGAAAAATCCAGTTATGATAGCTTTAAAAAGAATAAAATACTTAAGAATAAATAAAGTAAAAGCCTGTACAATGAAAACAACAGAAAATTGCTGAGAGAAATTAAAGATGATATAAATAAATCTAAAAATATTTCATGTTTATGGATTAAAAACTTAATATTGCTAAGATGTCAAAATTGCCTAACACGATACATAGATTTATACAATTCATGTCAAAATGCAAAGATAGTTTTCCAAAAATAGAAAAAAAAAATACTATATAAAAACTTGAGTAACCTCAAATAACAAAAAACAAATCTTGAAAAGGAAAAATGAAGTTGGAGGACTTAGACTTCCTGACTTCAAAACTTACTACAAAGCTGCAGTAATCAAAGAGAATGATATCAACATAAAGACAGACATATAGACCAAGAGAATAGAATAGAGAACCTAGAAATAAACTCTTACCTACATGCTCAAATGATTTTTGACAAGGATGCCAAGACAATTCATAGGGAAAGCCCAGTCTTTTAAATGATGTGGGGATACCTGGATATAAAATTGCAAAAGAATAAAATTGGAATGTTAACTAATATGACATTTAAAAATAAATAGAAAGAGGTCAAAGAGGCAAACATAAGAGCTCAAACAATAGAACTCTTAGATGAAAATGTAGGTGGAAGCTTTCCAACATTAGATTTGGCAATGATTTCTTGGATATGGCATTACAGGCACAGGCAACAAAAGAAAAAACAGACAAATTTGACATCATAAAAATTAAAAATTGTTTATCAAACAACACTACAAACAGTGTGGGAAAAGCTACTTATAAAATGGGAGAAATTATTTGCAAAGCATTTGTCTTATAAATGATCAATATCCAGAATATATAGAGAATTTCTAAAACTTAACTACAATAAAAATTAAAAATGAGTAAAGGTCTTGGATAGATATTTCTCCAAGGAAGATATAGAAATAGCTAACTAGTACATGAAATCATGCTCAACATTAATAATCATTAGGGAAAGTAAATCAGAATCACAATAAACAGGAGTAACAAGTTGCCGGAAAAGAAGCCTCCACCAATTATCCTTCCCATAGGAACACCAAATTTAACAACAACAATCTACATACACACACACATAAAACCCCACTATTATAAGAAGCAAAAAGCAGTTAAGCCATCACAATACCTGGTTTTAACATCATATTGCTAAAAGAGGCACTGAAGATGGTAAGGAAGACAGTCTTCAATTGCTGACATCACCCCTCCTCTACCACACTAACCCCCCGCAGCGGCCGCATGGTATAGATAGAGAGTCTATGTGCTTGAGGAAAAGAGAACACAGTGATTATGGCACTCTGCAGTGGAACTCAGTGCTGCTAACAACAGGTAGAACTCAACTGGCACCCATGGAGAAAGCATTTAGAGGAGACATAGCCAGAATGTGGTAGCCCATACCAGTGGTCAGATCTTTGGGGTGGCCAAGGGAGTGCTTGTATGACCCTACCACAACCCCACACAGCACAGCTTGCAGCTCCAAAAAAGACCCCTTCCTTCTGGTTGAGGAAAGGACAGGTAAAAGTAAAGAGGACTTTGCCTTGGAACTTCGGTACTGGTTTAGCCACAATAGAATAGGAAACTGGGAAGAGTTGTGAGACCCCAGTCCAGGCCCTAGCTCCTGAACTACGTTTCTAGACATCCTGCGCCAGAAGGCAACCCACTTCCTTGAAGGAAAGGAACCAGTCCTGGCAGGATTAATCCCTGGTGACTAACGAGCCCTTGATCTCTGAGTAATTAACAGCAGTAACCAGGTAATATATGCTGTGGGTGTTGGGTGAGACTCAGAAGTGCAGCTTCAGGTGTGATGCAGCACACTCACAGTCACTGTAGCTATGAGAAGAGACTCGTTCTCCCTGAGAAAAGTAGAGCGAACAGTATAGGGGACTTTGTCTTTCAGCTTACATATCATCTTGGCCATAGTAGGGCAGAGTGCAAGTGAGTTCTTAACATCCCTAATTCAAGACATTAACTTGTGGATGACGTTCCTGGCCATACCCTGGTCCACTGTGAGTCCATGTCCCAAAAGGGTGAGTCCCAAGCCTGGCAACATTCACCACAAGCTGATTGAAGATCCTGTGGGCCTTAAGGGAACATTGGTGGTAGCCTGGCAGTACTCCAGGTGAGCCTGTGCT
This sequence comes from Plecturocebus donacophilus, assembly GCA_004027715.1. Classification (NCBI taxonomy): domain Eukaryota; kingdom Metazoa; phylum Chordata; class Mammalia; order Primates; family Pitheciidae; genus Plecturocebus; species Plecturocebus donacophilus. The sequence goes on from PVKP010000092.1 coordinate 16,605, forward strand.
GGTGGTGGACATGGGGAGGGACTCCTCTTCCTGTAGAAAAGGAAGGTAAGAGGTTGGGTGCGGTGGCTCACTCCTGTAATCCCAGCACTTTGGGAGGCCGAGGTGGGTGAATCAGGAGGTCAAGAGATTGAGACGATCTTGGCCAACATGGTGAAACCCCGACTCTACTAAAAATACAAAAAAAAATAGCTGAGCGTGGTGGGGTGCGCCTGTAATCCCAGCTAATCAGGAGGCTGAGGCAGGTGAATTGCTTGAACCCAGGAGGCAAAGGTTGCATTGAGCCGAGATCATGCCACTGCACTCCAGCCTGGCGCCTGGCAACAAAGCGAGACTCTGTCAAAAAAAAAAAAAAAAAAAAAAAAAAAAAAAAAAAAAGAAAAGAAAAAAAAGAAAGCAAAGGAAGGGAAGAGAGGGAAGAACTTTGTCATGTGGTTTTGTTAGCCAGCTCAGCTGCAGTAGTATAGAACATACCTCAACATAATAAAAGCCGTATACAACAGACCCACAGCTAGTATCACACTGAATGGGGAAAAACTGAAAACGTTTCCTCTAAGACTGGAACTAAAAAAAGATGCCCACTTTAATCACTATTATTTAATATAGTACTGGAAGCCCTAGTTAGAGCAATCAAACAAGAGAAATAAATAAATGGCATCCAAATTGGAAAGGAAGAAGTCAAATTATTCCTGTTTGCAGATGGTATGATCTTATATTTGGAAAAACCTAGACTTCACCAAAAAACTATTAGAACTTATAAATAAATTCAGTAATGTTACAGGATACAAAATGAACATATAAAATTCAGTAGTGTTTCTATATACCAACAGCAAACAATCTGAAAAATAAATAAAGAAATAATCCCATTCATAATAGCTACAAATAAATACCTAGAAATTAACTGAAGCAGTAAAAGAAATGAAAACCATAAAACATTGATGAAAAAACCAAAGACGGGGAGGGCCAAGATGGCTAAGTAGAAGCAGCTAGTGTGTGCTGCTCTCATGGTGAGAAGAAAAAGTGGTGAGTGAATATTACATCTTCAACTTAAACTCCAGGTGAACACATTCGGATTCATGAAGGAAATGACTCAACTCATGGAGAATGGAAAGGAGCCAGACAGGCAGCACAGAGTCAGAGGAGGCTCTTACTCTGTGCGAAAATGGTGAGTGAATGAAAAACTTTGGGGACCCACACTTCCTCCATGGATCTTTGCAATCCTGAGTTCAGGTGATTCCCTCATGAACCCACTCCACCAAAGCCTTCAGACTGGCATGCAAAGCAACATAGAGGCAAGTGACAGTTCTGGTCCTGCTTGTCTCAGTCTGGGGTAAAAAAACCAAAGAGCTTCATCAGAGTTTATAGTACATCACAGTCCACTCTCTCCTCCATGTGAGCCTTCAATTCCCACCCAGCAACAAGTAGAGCCCCTAGCTCAGGCCAGCAGTGCAGTCACCCCACCCCTGGCTGAGCACTCCCAGTAGAAGCAGCTCTGCCTTTATCAGAGGTGGAGCTCCCAGGGGCAACTGAAAGCCCCTCTGCAACTGTCTTTGCAGTGGAACTGCCCTAGCTGCCCTTGACTGGGGAAGGAGCAATGACTCTGAGTGCTTTATCCACACCCCAGCAAGCTGCAGTTGCTGTAAGAAAATGATGCCACTTAGTCTTCCACAGGTCCCACCCACTCTCCATGGTGAGCCATGGCCCTCCACAGCCAGGGAGGGCCAAGTCACAATCTACAGTCAGCACGCAAGTGGAAGAGGAAGCCACACTTTCAGAGCATGGAGAAGGAGCACAGCTACAAATGGGAGGAAATACAGAGGAATGACGTGACTAAGCAAGAACCTACCTACTGACCATTATACTTAAGTGCCACCAATCTGCTGGATCACACCCAAGACTTCAACACCAAAAATACTTGGCTAACATAGCCCTCTGTGAAACCAAAAATAAGAATTCAGCTGCAAATAAAGACCATTCACAAAACTTCATTCCTGTTTTAACATCCAGAAAAGAATTCTGCTGGCTCTACTCAATTTAACCTGCACTAAAGGAATACTCATACACATACATGAGAAAGAACCAGCATGAGAACTCTGGCTATTTCATCTATCAGCTCCTGTATCCACCACAATCAAGTAGGCTTTATCCCTGGAATGCAAGGTTGGTTCAACATATGCAAATCTATAAATGTGATTCATCAAATAAACAGAACTAAAAACAATTATTATCTCATGATTATATCAATAGATGCAAAAAAGGCTTTTGATAAAAGTCAACACCTGTTCATGTAAAAAAGTCTCAATAAACTAGGCATGGAAAGAACATACTTTCAAATCACAAAAGCCGTGTATGACAAACCTACAGCCAACATCATACTGAATGGGCAGATGCTAAAAGCATTCCCCTTGAAAACTGGAACAAGACAAGGATGCCCTTTCTCATCATTTCTATTCAGCATAGTATTGGAAGTTCTTGCCAGAGCAGCCAGAAGATAAATACACAAAAGGTATCCAAATAGGAAGAAAGAAGTCAAACTATTCCTGTTTCTACATAACATGATTCTGTATCTAGAAAACTCCATAGTTTTGCTCAAAGCTTTTTGAACTGATAAACAACTTCAGTAAATTTCAGTATACAAAATCAACCTACACAGCATTTCTGTACACCAACAAAATACAAGCCAAGAACAAAATCAGGTACACAATCCCATTCACAATAGCTATGAAATGAATAAAATACCTAGGAATACAGCTAACCAGGGAGGTAGAAGGTCTCTGCAATGAAAATTTAAAAACACAGCTCAAAGAAATCAGAGATGACACAAACAAATGGAAAAACATTCCATGCTGATGGATAGGCAGAATCAATATGGTTAAAATGGCCATACTGGACAAAGCAATTTACAGATTCAATGCTATTCCTTTAAAATTACAAATAACATTCTTCCCAGAACTACAAATATATATATATATATATATATATTCCATTGTGTGTGTGTGTATATATATATATGAGATATATATATATACGATATATAGATATAGATATATATCTCATATATATATACACACACAATGGAATATATATATTTATATATATATTCTCAGTATTCATACACACACACACACACACACACACATATCAAAGTTTCTTTATCTACTTGCTGAATGATGGGCATTTGGGTTGGTTATATATATATATTTATATATATATATATATATTCTTAGTATTCATATACACACACACACACACACACACATATGTTACACTTGTTGATTACACACACACACATATTATCCACTTGTTGATTGATGGGCATTTGTGTTGGTTCCACAATTTTGCAGTTGTGAGTTGTGCTGCTATAAACATGTATGTGCAAGTATCTTTTTTGTATAATGACTTCTTTTACTTTGGGTAGATAACCACTAGTGGGATTGCTGGATCAAACAGTAGTTCTACTTTTAGTTTTTTAAGAAATCTCCACACCATTTTCCATAGGGGCTGTACTAGTTTACATTCCCACCAGGAGTGTAGTATTCCCTGATCACCGCATACATGCCAACATCTACTGTTTTTTTGTTTTTGTTTTTTGATTATGGCCATTCTTGCAGGAGTAAGGTGATATCACATTGTGGTTTTGATTTGCATTTCCCTGATCATTAGTGATGTTGAGCATTCTTTCATATGTTTGCTGGTCATTTCTATATCTTCTTTTGAGAATTGTCTGTTTATGTATTTAGCCTACTCTTTGATGGAATTGTCTTTTTTCTTAAGGATTGGTTTGAGTTCATTGTAGATTCTGGTTATTAGTCCTTTGTCAGATGTATAGATTGTGAAGATTTTTTCCCACTCTGTGGGTTGTCTGTTTACTCTACTGACTGTTCCTTTTGCCATGCAAAAGCTCTAATTAGGTACCAGTAATTTATCTTTGTTCTGATTGCATTTACTTTTAGGTTCTTGGTCATGAAATCCCTGCCTAGGCCAATGTCTAGAAGAGTTTTTCTGATGTTATCTTCTAGAATTTTTATAGCTTCAGATCTTAGGTTTAAGTTCTTAATCTATCTTGATTTTATTTTTGTGTAAGGTGAGAGATGAGGATTGTTTCATTCACCTACATATGGCTTAACCAATTATCCCAGGATCATTTTTTGAAAAGAGTGCTTTTTCCCCACTTCCTGTTTTGGTTTGTTTTGTGAAAAATCAGTTGGCTTTAAGTATTTATTTCTGGGTCTCTATTCTGTTTCATTAGTCTATGTGCCTATTTTTATACCAGTATCATGCTGTTTTGGTGACTATGGCCTTATAGTTTGAAATCAGGTAGTATGATGCCTTTGGAAGAAAAAAAAAGTCCAAATAGCCAAGGTGATCTTAATCAAGGCAATCTTAATCAAATAGAATAAAGCTGGAAGCATCATATTACTTGACTTAAAACTGTGGCCCTATACGGCTACAGTAACCATTACAGCATGGTACTAGTACAAAAAAACAGGCAGATAGACCAATGTAAGAGAATAGAGGGCCCAGAAATAATGCTACACAGATACGGTCATCTGATCTTTGACAAACCTGACAAAAACAAACAATGGAGAAAGGACTCCCGATTAAATAAATGGTGCCTGGGTAACTGGCTAGCCATGTGCAGAATATTGAAACTAGACGTCTTTTTTTACACCATAAACAAAAGTCAACTCAAGGCAGATTAAAGAATTCAATGTAAAACCTTATACTATAAAACCCTGGATGATAACCTAGGAAATACCATTATGAGCATAGGAACTGACAAAGATTTTATAATGAAAACAATAAAATAATTGCAGCAAAAGCAAAAATTGATAAATGGAATCGAATTAGACTAAAAAGCTTCTGCACAGCAAAAGAAACTATCAACAGAGTAAACAGACATCCTAGAGGATGACAGAAAATATTTTCAAAATATGCTTCTGACAAAAGCCTAATATCCAGAATCTTTAAGGAACTTAAACAAATTTATAAGCAAACACCAAACAACCTGATATGATTGGACTGTGTCCCCACCCAAATCTCATTTTAAATTGTGGCTCCCATAATTCCCACATGCTGTGGGAGGAAACTGATGGGAGATAATCAAATCATGAGGGTGATTTCTCCCGTACTGTTCTGTGGTAGTGAATAACTCTCACAAGATCTGATGGTTTTATAAGGGGAAACTTCTTTCACTTGGCTCTTATTCTGTCTTGTCTGCTGCCCTGTAAGGCATGCCTTTCACCTTCTGTCTTCTGGCATGACAGAGGCCTCCCCAGCCATGTGGAACTGTGAGTTCATTAAACCTCTTTTTCTTTATAAATTACACAGTCTCAGATATGTCTTTATCAGCGCCATGAAAATGGACTAATACACAAGCCCATTATCAAAAGGACAAAGGATATAACAGACACTTTTCAAAAGAAGACATATAGGAGGCCAACAAACATATGAAACAATGCTCAACATCACTACCCATTAAAAAATGCAAACCAAAACCACAATAGATATTATCTCACATCACTCAGAATGGCTATTATTAAAAAAATTAAAAAAAAAATGCTTGTAAGTTTGTGGAGGAAAGGGAATGTTTATACACTGTTGGTGAGAAGATAAGTTAGTTTAGCCATTGTGGAAAGCAATGTGGTGATTCATCAAAGAACTAAAAAAGAATTACCATTTGATTCACCAATTCAATTATTGAGTATATTCCCAAAAGCATATAAATCATTCTACCATAAAGACACGTGCATGTGTATATTCACTGCAGCACTATTCACAATAGCAAAGACATGGAATCAACCTAAATTCCCATCAATGATAGACTGAATAAAGAAAATACTGTACATAAACACCATGAAATACTATGCACCCATAAAAAGGAGCAAGACCATATCCTTTGCAGCAACATGGATGGAGCTAGAAGCCATTATTCTTAACCAACTAATGCAGGAATAGAAAACATGTGCACAGCAAAGGAAAGAATAAAGTAAGGAGACAACCCATAAAAACCTTCGCAAACAATCTGTCTGACAAAGTATTAACAGTCAGAATATATACAAAGCTCAAGCAACTCTACAGAAGAAAATCTAATATCCTGATTTAAAGTTGGGCAAAAGATCTGATAGATATGTCTCAAAAGAAGACACAAAAGTGGCAAGCAGGTATATGAAAAGGTGCTCATTACTGATTATCAGAGAGATGCAAGTCAAAACTACACTGAGATATCATCTTACCCCAGTTAGACTGGCTTTTATGCAAAAGATAAGCAACAGCAAATGCTGGAAAAGATATGGAGAAAAGGGAACCCTCATACACTGTTGGTGAGAATGCAAATTACTACAACCATGATGAAAAACAGTTTGGAGGTTCCTCAAAAACTAGAAATAGAGAAGCCATATGATCCAGCAATCCCTTTGCTAGATATATACTCAAAAGACAGAAACCAGTATGTTGAAGAGGCATCTGCACCCCAATATTTATTTATTTATTTTTGAGCCAGAGTCTTGCTCTGTCACCCAGGCTAGAGATCAGCAGTGTGATCTCAGCTCACTGCAACCTCCGCCTCCCAAGTTGAAGCAATTCTCCTGCCTCAGCCTCCTGAGTAGTTGGGATTACAGTCACCTATCACCACACCTGGCTAATTTTTGTATTTTTAGTAGAGATAGGATTTCCCCATGTTGGCCAGGCTGGTCTCAAACTTCTGACCTTCAGCTCATTCACCCACCTTGGCCTCCCAAAGTGCCCGGATTACAGGCATGAGCCACTGCACCCGGCCTTGCACTTCAGTACTTATTATTACAGCACTATTCACAATAGCAAAGATTTGGAAACAACCTAAATGTCCATCAACAGATGAATGGATAAAGAAAATATCCTACTTATACAAAGTGGAGTAATATTTAGCCATAAAAAAGAGATTCTGTCATTTGCAACAACATGAATGGAAGTGGAGGTCATCATGTTAGGTGAAATAAGCCAGACACAGAAAGATAAATTTCACATATTCTCACTTATTTGTGGGAGATAAATATTTAAACAATTGAACTTGTGGAAATAGAGAGTAGAGGGATAGCTACTAGAGTCCAGGAAGTGTAGCGGGGGGTTGGGGAGGATGTAGGGATGATTAATAGGTACAAAAATAGAAAGAATGAGTAAGATCTACATTTGGTAGCATAACAGTATAAATATAGTTAATAATAATTTCATTGTACAACTTAAAATAATTAAAATAGTATAATTGGATTATAACACAAAGGATAAATGTTTTACCCTGATGTGGCTATTGCACATTGTATTTCTATATCAAAGTATCGCATGTGCTCCATAAATATATATATATATATTCAGAAAAATAAAAAACAAAAGAAAACAAAACAAAAAAATGAACTACCAATTCTCATACATTAAGATAGCTACTGTCAACAAAAAGAACCCAAAAAACAGAAAATAATTGTTGATGAAGATTCAGAGAAATACGCACCCTTGTGCCCTGTTGGTGAGAATGTAAAACAGTACAGGCACTGTGGAAATCAGTATAGTGGCTACTAACAGAATTTTTTAAAAAGATTGCCATATGAGCCTGCAATTTCGCTTCTGGGTATATAGTCACAAAAATTAAAAGCAGAATCTCATAAAGATATTTGAATACACATTGTTCATAGCAGCATTTAATTATAATAGCTAAAACATGGTAGCAGGCTAAGTGCCCATTGACAGATGAATAGATAAGCAAAATGTGATATGTGTATAAACTATTACAATGAAATATTATTCAGCTGTAAAAAGGATGGCAATTATAACATATGCTAAAAATGAAACAACATTTAGAACATTAAGCTATGTGAAATAAGACACTCACAAAATGACAATATATGATTTTGCTTATATGAGGTACCTAGATTAGTCAAAATCACAGATAGAAAATAGAATCATGGTTCCCAGAGACCAGAGGAAGGAGGAAAGAGGATCTGTTGTTTAATGAGTATAGAGTTTCAGTTTGGCAAGATGAAGTGTTCGGGTGATAGATGGTGGTGATCATTGTCCAACAATACAAATGTATTTAAGATCACTGAACTGTAAACTTAAAAATAGTTCAGTGTAAATTCTACGTCTGTTTTACCATAATAAAAACAATTTAAACAAAAAAGTAACCTAACAATGAAGCTAACTACATCTCTATACAAAAAAGTCTAAAATCTGTGTGGAATGGTAATTTCTATAGTAAAATAAAAAGGATTTAGGGATAAAGAAAGTTTTAGGGTCAGAATCAAGTCACAGAAGCAGAAAAATCATTCACTGTTGAAGATGGTAATGTAAGAGATTGAAGTACAGAGAAAGTTTTCTCCAGAAAAGCTTCGCAATGCTCATAATTACTCACCCTACCCACCTGGGATATATCCATAATGGGGGATTATTATTGGGTTACTTTTTGGCTTGCCACAAGGGAAGAAAGGAGGCTGTGTTAATTGACTTCTCAATGCTGCCAAGTAAGTTCTATCTCTGGGTTTTTGACCCATTTTCCTACTCTGGATCTTGGTGCCAGCTTTGATTCCTGAGAATGACATCAATGACATTTCTAGAAAATTATCTTGGGACAAAGACTATCAGGTTTTTCTTTATGAGGTGACAGATTGATATTTCTAAGTCTGCAATTTCGATAATTTAATTCTATGAGGCCATGTTTAAAGTTTCCTTAAAGTTCATTCTTTAGTTTTATTGGCAGTAACTCTGGAAAATATGGAAAGCTGCTAGAGAAAGACTGTTTTTGAATGAACCATAAGCCTGGAAGAAAGAAGTGAGAGAAGATCTCTGTGTAATAGATATGGAAGATAGGATTTTAGAAAGCAAATGCAGTACTCCCCTAGCTGGGAATGTGAGAAGATACACCAGGGTTATAGAAAGTCTGGTTTTACATTAGCCTAACAAAAAAAGGAGAAAGAATGCATAAGATAGTAAGAAGCACTTATCATGGCTCAAACTGCAGGATTTCCTATGCCATTGGTCGAGTTAATTTCTTCAGCCAACTAAAAAATCTTGTTTACTCAACAATGACATTTAGCTGCAAAACAAGAGCACACATATTCACCACCACTGCTTACTAAGTACTTGTCATGTACCAGGATCCCTAAATTCCTTTACAAGCACTGTATTCAATTCCCACCACAGTCCTAGGACACAGGAACTCTTATAAATAATGTTGAGATAAGGAGAAAGTGAGGCTTAGAGAAAGTTAAGTAATTTTCCTAAAACTTCACCACTACTATTATTGGTAATGCTTGAATCCAGATCTGTATTAACAGAAATGAAATGGGAGGGTTCCCTGATTCCCCTTGCAGGGTGGTGCAACAGGGGATTGGCTCACCTGCTTGGTTCCCCCTCAGCCAGAGTCCGAGGGGAGCATGCAGACAGGCAGAGCAGAGACAGAGCAAGCGCTTTTGGGCTCCGGCTCCGTGCAGTGTCTATGGATGGGTGTCTGTGACTCCTGAAGCCCCAGTGAGTGTGTGTTACCCAGTTCTTTCAAATTTGCCATCTGCAAATGGCTTGTGTGTTAATCAGCTCAATGGACCCTCTGCCTTATCACAAGGGCAGCGGGCCAGTGTGACAGGCTTTTGTATCCCAAGCTCTTGCCCAGTGTCCTGAAGGAATCAGACCCCATGCAGACCTCTCTGCTCCCTTTGTCTGCGGCATTGTTCTGCCATTGCTTGTCTGCTGGTCTGCTGGTCTCAACTTTCAGCCGCTTGTGAGTGTGCTCACTGAGGTCTTGGGTTTATACGGGCACAGGATGGGGGTGTAGCAGGCCAGAGTGGTCTTGGAAAATGCAACATTTGGGCATGAAAACAGGAGTGCCTGCTCTCACTTAAATCCGTGGGCACAATCCCAAGAGTGGAGCCCTCACCAGGGACCCTGCCCTTCTGCACCCAGCACTTTTCTGCTTCCCCTGCCATATCAGAAACGCCTTAATTCCTGGGCTGTATAACTAAAATACTGTGTTAGTATTAGCTTACTTTTTAGACAATTAGAACCAAAGAAGTAATTCTCTTATGTAGGATATGTGTGATCTATGGGTAGAAAGGGAGCAGGTATTCTAGGGCTCTATTTTATCTTGTCAAGGAAGGCCTTCAGCTTGCCACCAAGTGTGAATGCCCATACAATTAACCAAGCATTATTGAAGTGAACTCTAGCTTTAAAACAGAAACATGCTTTTGAAAGCAATCATAAGAAAAGCAGGGCTTAAAAAAAGTCAGCAGTTTTGAAGCTGAAAGAAAAAGGTTTATAAAGAAAACTCTATTAAAAGTCATCAAGTTTCTCTTGCTTAAGGTCAAAAACTTACAGCTTGCTAGAATAACTATTGTATTACAAATGAGTTCCAGGAGTCATCTGTTTTCTCGCTATTGTCAGGTTGATGCCTGGGGTCTTTCTATTTGATCATTGTTGTGCTAATGACTGTGAACCACTGAATAAACTATGAAACCTACAGATGTAAAATAATGAGAGAGAGAAAAAGAGACAATGAATATGTGGTCAGAGGAAGATTGGTTTTGCTCTTCTACATTATGGAAGTAAATTTGATATAGATGCTATTGATATATAGGTAAAGGCAAGGAAATCTGTCAGAAAGTAAACACAAGCACATTAACCCTTCTTGAAAGTCAAGAGATTCAGGTAGGAATCTTAGGGAGTGTTCTTCCCTAATGTATATTTGGTTACCTCATGGAGATCAAAGTTCTATTCCCAGAAGATTATACTTCAAAGCAAATTAGCCATTTACATAACACATCAAGGTCAAAAAATATATTTTTTAATCACTTAATGAAACAAGTGCGTGACTAGAATTTGAATCATATCAGAGATAGAGAAATCAGCCAAGATGTGGGTACCTAATTCAAGGTACGTGTGTGTGTGTGTGTGTGTGTGTGTGTGTGTGTATACATATATGCACATATATATATACACACATATATACATATTTTCTTTAGGGCAAGAAATATTTTCTTTAGGGCAAGAAATATTTTCTTTAGGGCAAGAAATAAATATATAAAGTATATTTGATTTTCTTTATGACAAGCATTTACTAACTATGAATACATGAAAGAATGAAAGGAAAAATAGAAAAGCAGAGGAGGGCAATAATGGTCTTAAGTGTCAGGATTTACACACACATTATGAAACTCTGGAGTAATCATTGTATATCAGGATTTTGATCTCTGAAATAGTTATAGCTGGAGAGGGTCAATGATCATCCTGGAGTCTATGAGGTTAATTCAGTAAAAGATTTCAGTAACCATTTACTCTGTCTCTTGTATTTATAGTGAGAAACTTGAGAATCAAGGAAATTTAATAATTAAAATGATAACTGATATGGTTTGGCTGTATCCCCACCAAAATTGCAACTTGAATCGTATCTTTCAGAATTCCCATGTGTTGTGGGAGGGACCCAGGGAGAAGTAATTACATCTTTCCTGTGCTATTCTCGTGATAGTGAATAATAAGTCTTATGAGATCTGATGGGTTTATCAGGGGATTCCTCTTTTGTTTCTCTTGCCACCACCATATAAGAAGTACCTTTTACCTTCTGTCATGATTCTGAGGCTTCCCCAGCCATGTGGAACTGTAAGTCCAAGAAAACCTCTTTTTCTTCCCAGTCTCGAGTATGTCTTTATCAGCAGTGTGAAAACAGATTCATACAATAACTTGAGTCAATGCCAAAGCTAGAATTAAAATCCAGATTTTCTGATGTTATCTTCAGTGAACATTTGAACTTCCATTAATTTGAGCCCAGAATGAAGGTCAATAAAATTTTAATATTTTTTCTTTCATTCTTCCTATTTTATTTATATTATTTGTTATCTAACTTTATTCACTTCTTTGAATTACCTATTGAGCATTGATATGATTTAGATCTGTGTCCCCACCCTAATCTCAAGTGGAATCATAATCCCATGTTAAAGATAGGGCCTGATGGGAGGTGATTGGATCAAGGAGTGGTTTCTAAAAAATGGTTTAGCACCATCTCCCTGGTGCTGTTATTGTAATAGTGAGTTCTCACTAGATCTGGTTATTTAAAAGTGTCTGGTACCTCCTTGTCTCTGTCTCTCTTTCTCCTCCTCCAGCATTGTGAAGTGCCAACTCCCTCTTTGCCTTCCTCCATGATTGTAAGTCTCCTGAGGCCTCCCCAGAAGCTGAGGAAAGGCCAGCATTATAGCTTACAGAACCATGAGTCCATTCAACCTCTTTTCTTTATAAATTACCCAGTCTCAGATGTTTCTTTACAGCAATGAGAGAATGGACTTATATGAGCACTTTTTAAATGCCAAGTTCTATACTGGGCACTGGGGACTCAGGAATGAATAAGGTAGACATTGTCTCTGCCCTCATTGAGCTTACAATGTATTGGAAGCCAGATATTTAACAGGTGTTTATAAGGGTAAACAGTGTTGAGAAAAGTGGAGTCTGATAGGATCCTTGTCAAATCAGGCTTTATTTTTATTTTTTAGATGGCGAAGAAATAAAAAAAACCTTCCAGGAAATTGTTAGGCAAATATTACAGCTAGAACCTGGAACTCTGACTCATGGTTTGAGATTTGTGACACTTTACATCTTGTGTTTACTTGAAAAGAAACATAGGCTTATAACTTAATCATTTAAAAGTTAGATGACAAAGAAAAATGGTACCAGACAGAGTTAAACAGGTAAGAAAGGCTTTATTCAAGACTTTATGGCAATAAGGAAGCAGACTATTACAATAGGAGAGAAAGACTGAACTTGGTTCTCTGAAGCAAGAGGCAGTACTTTTCCACAGTTCACCCCAGTGCATTGTGGAAAAATACTGGAAGACATTAATGCGGAGCTTGTAAAAGTGAGGCCATATATGTTTGCTAATTGAAACATACGGAAGTTAGGTTCTTACCCTACCACAGAGACTAGGAAGTAGGGGCAGTCTTTCCTGATGACTAAATGTCAAAAGGCTGGCTCTCCTGTCTTTGAGAAAGACATTACTGGGTTATAAAACTGACAAATGGCTGGGAGAAGATTTACATCTCAAAAGATCAGAGCAAGTATTTACAGTTGCAAGTCTTTAAAAGTCAATGCACTAAGAAATGTACTAAAATTCTCTAAAGCCAACACACCAGAGACGTCAGCAACATTTGATCTATACATGTTAACCCATCTTTCCTAGACAACTTTTAGTATTGCTGCTTCCTAAAGATGTCACAGGAAGAATAGTAGTGGTTTATTTTATTTTTCAAAATTTGATCCATGGACCATCTGCATAAGAATCACCTGAAGAATTATTTTAAATATCAATTCCCACTTTTCTTCTCCTCCCGAAGTTTGGTCTGTGTTGCAGTCTCCGAATGTTTTTGTTATTGCTAATGAGCATCCCAAATGGTTTTCACTGCAGTGTTCTAGAGCCACATATTAAAAAACACTGGCAAATGGAGATAAATATGCCAAAGAATGCAGACTCTGTTCTGTGTGTCTGTGTGTGTGTGTCTGTGTGTGTGTTTGTGTATGTGTGTTTAGAGAGAGTGAGAAAGAGAGAGGGAGAAGCAGAGACAGAGAGAGAGAAGGAAAGAGAAAATATCAATGCATAAATTACAAAAAAATACACATTTAATCATCTAATCCTTTTTCTAAATCTTACAGTATCTTCTTCAAAACGCAGTCATCTACCTTAAGTATGGAGTCCATTCAAATCATTTTTGCAGGAAGAAAGGTCCCCAGATGATCTTGGCCAACCCATTCTTGCCCTGCTTGCTTGTAATCCTTGGGCAGATTCTAAAGAATGCAACAACCTGAGATAAGGAGGAAATTTCCAGAACAATACAGGGTACGATCTCCTTCCTCCTAGTGTGACATGCTAAATGCCCCATAAACTGCATACCTCGACCATACCTTGACTTTCTGTTGAAACTGCTCTCTGCAACCGTAATGTGACAGGCAAGCAGTCCAAATCACTCCATTTTGGTCCCTGCGCCATTTTAAGACTTGTAATAAGTAACTAAGGTCTGTAATTTCCACCCTACCCAGACAATGTGTAAACTAACGCTTATCTTGACTTCTGTGAACCACTTAAGTAACAATCGGAATGTCCAAAGTCCCCTGGCCCTCAGAATGTCCGAAGCCCCTCACCCTCACCCCCGCCCAGGAGGTGGTTTATGGAATGTCCAAAGCCCCTTGCCCCCAACCCCGCCCAGGAGGTGATTTATGGGCACAAAAGGTCTTGACACCCTCCTTTTGAGGCTGTGGATTAGAGGGACACAAGTCCTCTCTGTGGCTGCCAGCAATAAAGACCCTGTAATTTGGCCTAGTCTTTGCATTAGTGGTGATTTTGTGCTCACTTGGTTACAACACTAGAACAAGTTGTTCTACATCATGTTTACTCAGTGATCCAAGTTCCACTCAGTGTATACAATTTAAAGCAGAATGCTTTTAAGGTCCCTCAGATTCTGTGTAATATGGGGCACACGGAGACAAGACTCTAATTGACCTGCGAAGCTTCCCTGAGCCTTCGAGGACTGGTTCACCATGCGTCCTAGGCTTCTGTTTAACCTTGCAGTCTGTCTTTGAGTAATAAATTTGCTTTGCCTAATGGGTTGCAGGAGTGTTCTGTCTCCGTAAACTCATACTCTGGCAGCTGGGTCTGTGCAAAAACTCCTGCCAGACTTCAGGATCTTTGCAATTTTACATCCAGTCTTAAATTTGTACTATTGAGACGAGCATATACGACAATGTTAGTTGTCTTTTGTGTCTGAATCTTATTATTATTAAAAATCCTTATCTACAATTTAAATATTTTTTTCACCTTCTTTTGATGTTCATGGCTGGGAAACAGATCATCTTTCTTCCTGTCTGTAGGATGGAAAAAACCAGTACAACATGAATATATAGAAAAAATAGTTGGTGATGGAGGCAAATTTTTTCTCTCCTCTTTAGCCCTGAGGTCTGAATCATTCAAGCTGAAAACTCAGTAGAAGAAGGCACGATGCATGGCGAAATATACAACAATACCATTTCACACAGCAGATTTTCTGCCCCAGGAACAGTTTGCTGAATATTCGTTGAGGCAAATCAAGTTCCAGGACTGCAAGTTTTCTGCAAATTCCTTGGATTATATTTGTCTGAAAAGGATGTCTGTGAGGTTGACCGAAAGGATGGAGAGGCAGACCCAGGGTCAGGTTTAGCAAGTTTATTTCAACCCGCCAGGCTGGCTGCCGTACCACAGGCAGTGAAGGCTGCAGCCTGGCTTACAGATTATGGGGGTTATATACGGGCTTTGCAGGTAGCCGGGTGCTATCCTAAGAAAAACTGCATCTTGGTTCTTAGGTGCTAACATTCTGCTTAATTGGGTTGCCATCCTGGGTTTGAGAGCCGAGTGCAACCACGTCCTGGAACCCAGGTACCCTGTTTGCAAGGCTTGAGGCTGTTTTTGTTGTGAGGTCAGCTTAGCAGGGGAGAACGGGGAGGGAGGTCTATGAGCTTGCCTTGCTGTGACCCTAACAATGTTAAACAGTGAACATCTGGAGAAACCAAGATTTTTTGCCTTTTTAAAGAAATGGTTATTTCTGGAGTATAAATCTTACAGTTAGACCTTTTAGATCTGGGGCAGTGCAAAGCCTGGGAAGTGGAAGAGCACCTTGAACAACGAACTCCTACAAAATCACTTACCCCACTGAAGAGCAATAGCTGTGAGGACCAGGACTTTCGTTTCTCTCCAAGACCGGCATCATACCATCCTACAATTACCCTAACCATTCTGGCCTATTCAGCCCGGGAAGTACCCCATCCAGCATTTTCCATTACATCCTCTAATTATGAAAATCTACCATTTTGTTTTGTAATTTTATTTTGCAAACTAATATACAGTGAGTTTTATGATATGTCAGACTCTGCTACACTTTTTAGGGAGTTGCATTTAATATTAATGATATTTAATTTCATTTATATTTATAATGTTATACATAGTATGAGATAGTTGCCACGAGTATCCCCATTTTAAAATATAGAATCGAGGTTCCTGCAATACAAATAATTTAGCCAATGTCACAGAGACATGGCACATATAGTTGTATACATCCTTTTGCTCTTTGTTCCCACTGCTTAATTTGGGCAAAAGTCCTAAATACAAACAATGACTTAGTGGTAGACTTACTGTTGCCAGAAGGGAAAGGGACACTGACCCTATTCCCTACCCAATTAGTTGTGGCCCAGGTTCTTGTCCTTCACTTACCCAAGAATGGGAAAGGGGACACCTTGCCAGCAATGGTGAGCACCTTGGAGCAAATACCAGACCCAAAACGTTTTTGCAGAAAGTGATTTATTTAGGCAGAGAGAAGAGAGAGAAAAAAGGAGAAGGCGAGAGAGAGAAACAGCTAGCTCTCACACTGAGTGAGGGGAAAGAAAAGCCGCTCTCACACTGAGTGAGAAGGGTTCCCAGAGGGGGGAAATCAGGGAAGGAAAGCTCCTCTCACACTGAGTGAGAGAATTCAGAAAGATGAAATCCAGGAAAGAGAAAGCAGCTTTCACGAAGGTACTGGAAGGGGACCTGAGTATGGAATCTGCCTGGATGTGGGGGACAGGGACTTTTAACCTGGGAAGAATTCCCTCCTTCTCCAAGCCCTTTGACCTATGAAAGGAGCTCCTTTAAACTTCTGCTGGAGTGATAGATCTTTGATTCCTTCCCATGGGTGTGAAAATTAAGCAAAGACGGCTAATCCCCAATGGAGAGTAGGGGCATGACGCTGGGAAGAGCTTGGCCTTGAAACTATGCCCCATTGTGGACCCAGGAAGAGAACACATTCCCTCATTACCACAGTTTGTTTTCTCTGAAAGTTAAATGGGTAAGTTTTACTAATTATGCTTGGGCAGAAACGATAAACTGGAATTGTCTCAGGAAAAGCAAGGCATGTTGTCATTATACCTAGATAATACTATTTTAACTGTACCCTGCACCAATATCAGACTTCACTAGCTACAAAACTTCTCCCATTTAGTCGTTTGAAGTTCACATCAACCCCCTGAAAGAAGGCAGAAGAGTAAGCGGCACTGAGATTGTTGCAGGCCTTGGACAAGGGCAGGGAACAAGTCTCCTGATTTGGATCCAAGGGCTCCTTTCACCTAGAGAAGCCTTTCCACAGTCAGTGGCCAAAAGTGGAAATTACAAACCTCATGGGAGTAATATAGAGGGAATACTTGAGGCAGGAAAGCATATTTCGTATACTTTCCATATCAGCACCAAGGCTACCTGGCCTTCCCTTAGCTAAAGGCCAACTTCTTCCATCTGGTGATATCACTAATAGTGCACTGGGGTTATGTCAGCATGAGTGAGCATAAGGGGACATAGGGCCCTGGAGAGTTTGAGGGTCTCACGGAGCTCATCATTCCATGATAAAGCAGCATTTACCTGAAGTTCAACATTTACTTTAATTTCATTTGAGTTTATTTTTGTCTGATAAATATGGAAATAGAGATTGTTTATCTATCTATCATCTATCTACCCATTTATCTATTAACCCATCTATCTAATCTCTTTCTTTATCTCTTATCTCTCTGATAAGTGTCCCCAGTAGACCCAAGTTGCAGTGAAGCACTTACGACTTCCCCTAATGGGTCTGAGGATATGTGTGGTCACAGTGGTTAATAAAAGTAACTTCAGTTGCACAGTTGCATTACCCTCTAATTAAGCCTTTTAATTGCACAGAAAGGCCAAAGGTTTTCTCTAATATACTCCCAGCTGGAGTCTTTTTCTGCTGCTGGAGTATGCAACCAAGGTCCCAACTCTCCATTTCTTTCTCTTGGGAAATTCCTGTTTCCCTTTCTCTTGGGAAATTCCTGTTTTTTAAACAGAGAATGAGAGAGAGAAAGAAAGGAAGAAAAGGAAGATGAGAAGAAGAAGGGAGAGGAGGAAGATGGTGGATGAGGAGGAGGAGGAGAGAAATAGGGAGAGAGAGAGAGAGAAACACTACCAGCAGCAACACCAAAATACCAACATCATACAAAGTGTTGCTCTGATGTCCTTTGGGAAGCTCAGGTTCCTAGGAGGGACTTTCTGTCTCTTTCTAATTCACATTTTTTTCTTGATTAAGGAATTTTGATTTAACTTCAAGGAGACCTCAGACTCTGACTAAGGAAAGAATTCTTCCATCTGTTCTATTTTAGATCTTTCCTTGAAAAGATGTAGCTTGACTTTTCTTTCTGTTCTTTTTTTTCCTTTTTTTCTTTTCTTCTCATTCTGAATTTGCTCATTTATTCCTAAAAATAAATATGTGTGATAATAACCCTAAAAATAGGTAGTATATTGCACCCGTTATAAACATAAAGACACTAGACTCAAAGACATCAAGTAACCTGCAAGAAGGTTGTTCAACCTGCCACAGGGCTGCTGTTCAAACCACATCTGTCTGACTCCGGAGCTCACTCCCTAAATCATTAATTAGGCAATACTATTTTCCCTGGTGAAAGAGGGCTAGAATTTTAAAATAGGCAGCCTTGCAAAGTGGACACTCTGACTTCCTAACCTATTTCATCAGCACTTGGAGAAAAGCTGACTCAGCCTGTTGGGGCTGATGGAAACATAAAAGTGTTATTGGAGGCTTTTAAAGGACCCAGGTTCATTCTGGGTCGTGGCAATATGTGGCTGTCCAACTCAAAATCATTGATGTAGTGGTGATAATTAGTTTTTTTTTTTCATGGTGGATTGTGCAGTGTTTAAAATAGGGTTCAGAGGAAAATGTGTTATTTAGCACTGCATTATTACAGCTTTAGAGAAAAATGACCAGTTAGTTGTCTTTAATTCCAGTTTTTTTTTTCTCTGATCCCTAATTTGGACCCATGGTTTTCTTATTAATTGTATAAATGGGATTAATGACTTCATACCAGCAGAGAACATAAAGTACTTAAAAACTTCAGCCATATGACACATTATTGTAGCAGCAAATGGTGGAGTATTTAATAGTGCCTTATTTGCAGTGTGCCTATTCTGATTGCAAATTCACACACACATTAAGATCCTAATGATCACTTTGTGCATTTCTATTTGTCATGCTTGTATTAGTAGCATTTAAGATTTGTAATATTAAGCAAAATTAATGCTCATGAAAGCTGGCAGCTGCCTGCCCTATGTGATTTGGGACCTCATTTATTCATAGAGTCTTTGCCTCCCATGCTGAGCATTCTAAACCCAAGTCTCCCTGACCACAAAGCCAGGGTAGGCCATTTGGGATCAGGGACCCTAGATCACTCATTTTCTGTTGGTAGAGATCTGAGTGATGCCCTTGTGTTATTTGATTTATTAAGGGGTCTCTAATTAGGGCAACTTCTCAATTGAGAGTTCTCTGTTTCTGGCAGCAAAATTTCATACCCTTTCAATGCTTTTAAATAGAGTCAGATTTTTCTTGAAGTCCACATGTTCCATTTGACCAGCTCTCAGCTTATGGCAATTTAGGGAAATGCAGGGTATTGTGTGGTGCTTTTTCACACCTTTACATCGTGAGGCCATCTATGTCTCATAGTTTCTGTATGTTAAATGGTGGTGGTGTTGATGATGATGATATATTAGCGTGATATATTATATGTGATGAGTATGTATGATTATATTATGTGGTATTATGTTAGTCAGGGTTCTCAAGAGGGACAGAACTAATAGGATATATATATATATATATATATATCCAGTCCAAGTCCCAAAACTGAAGAATTTGGAGTCCAATGTTCAAGGGCAGGAAGCATCTAGTACAGGAGAAAGATGTAGGGTGCAAACTAGGCCAGTCTAGTCTTTTAAGGTTTTTTCTGCCTGCATTGTATTCTAGCCACACTGGCAGCTGTTTAGATAGAGATATGGTTTGGCTGTATCCCCACCCAAATCTCATCTTGAATTATAACTCCCCAAATTCCCACATGCCATGGGAGGAACTCAGTGGGTGGTGATTGCCTTATGAGGATGAGTCTTTCCTGCATTGTTCTCATGATAGTGAATGAGTCTCATGAGATCTGATGGTCTTAAAAAAATGGGAGTTTCTCTATACAAGCTCTCTCTCTCTGCCTGCCGTCATCCACGTAAAATGTGACTTGCTCCTCCTTGCCTTCCACCACGATTGTGAGGTCTCACCAGCCATGTGGAACTGTAAGTCCAATTATACTTCTTTCTTTGTAAATTGCCCAGTCTCTGATATGTCTTTATCAGCAGCATGAAAATAATAACGTGTAATAGGTAAGCGCAAACTACTTTCGATTATGACCAAAGATGTAATTGGTGATATTGATATTGGCGGGGGTGTGTTTAACTTAAAGAAATGCTTCTCTATTGGCAGAGTTTTAAGTAAAAGCAGTACCTGCTTCTTTAAGTAGGATTACTAGGTTTCAGACATGATGCTAAGCTCTTTCCACAATATCTCAGACTCTGGTCTGTTTGCTTTTTTATCTTAAGTACTGCACTTAGTACTGAAATCTACCTGGGTGAAGGACACATGTGATGGTCAGCCCAAGGGAACACCCAGGTGCTTGCAGGTAAAGGAGGCTCTGATAGAGAATTAGCTAGGATCCTCCTCATTCCCAGGATAACATTTCCCTCCAATTGATATGGGTATTAATCTGGCTGCTGTGGGTGACAGAGGGTGCAGGGGATTCCTGAACACTAGCTGCTTCCGAGGGTGCAGGTTTCTGTCACAGACTCAGGGAATCTACACTTGCCGCTTCTCTTTGGGCAGAGTTAACTCTTCCCTTCTTCAATGCTGGTAGGAGAGGATCAGGCTGTCCTTTGTGAAGAAGGAGCGAGGACCTCTTTTCTGAGTATCTGTGTGCTGAGCACTTTCAGACTTATCCCACGGAAAACACTTCACTCTTTTTCTTGGTCAGAGTTGAGTACTGACACACTGCTCTATAAGGCAGACAGATAGAAACAAACCCTAGAGAACTCAGTTTGCAGAAGCGTTGCCATTCTTGGCTTTCTTATGGCCTTTATCATTCAAGGACAGGTGTTGGATGGAAGCCTTCCTCAACCTCTCCACGCTAGCATGTGTCAACACACAGAGCTGGCATTCACCAACTCTGTGAACAAATATGTTGTCTCTGCCTTTCTTCCGAAGGATATTTCTAAATTCTCAGCATTTACTTGAGCGCTTCTCTTACTGTCCCCACCTTATTCTGGAGGTGAGAGAATCACGTGATTCTGAGTTCATGTTCCCATCAACCCCACCCCCTAAAAAGTCAGAAGAGGACACTGTGTGGTTAAGCAATGTCCTCAGTGATGCAGGGTGGTATTCAAATGCCTGTCAACCTGTAACAGGGAAATCTCAAACAGCGTCTCCATTCAATTACTAATGTACATTGCCGTCAGAAGGACAAATGCCACTGGGATAGGCTTCTGTCACTTTTAGAGCTGCTTCAACCCAGGGCCTCAGACTGCTACTATTTGGAGCATCAAGTCAGATTGAACACATGCCTCTCTGATAGATTTAAGGTCAATGGAGACCCAGGGAAATATCATCCAAAGGGCTTGAAGATTAACTGATCTTCCCGTCCACAGTGGGAAGTGAGTAAAAACAAGGTCAGTGAATAAAAAGTATTAGCATGTTGAATCTCATAAATCTACCAGAAACCTTAACTCGCCATATACATGAAATTAAGTAAATCATTTGTTTTCTTCAATGTTAATTTGAATTACATACTGTGCATTATGGACTGATCAACTATGTCCCAGCTGGTAGTCAAACTTCAGGAACACCGGGTGTATTTTACTGTAATTTTAATCTGCTTCTATTTCAGTCCTAAGGATGACAAGTAGCTAAGCATCAGGTTAAAATAATAATGTGTAATAGGTAAGTGCAAACTACTTTCGATTATGACCAAAGATGTAATTGGTGATATTGAAAACCTGTGAATTGCATTGATTTTTACATCTAACTTAAAAACTTGATGACTCTTTTGCTTTCATCCTTACCATTTCTTCTTTGTGAAACAATCTCTACAGTGGAAAATAATACTTGTTGCAAGTTTCACATATGTATCCTTGCTGTTTTGCCAAAGGAAATGAATATGGATATATGTGATCTGCAACATCATAATCACGGTGGGTTAGTAAGTGTCAGCTTTTCAGTGCCTCCATGTGTTCTGATCTGGGTGAGCCTCAAACAAGATCACCCAGCAGAGAGGAAATAGAAAGGCTGGGATTCGGCCCAGGTTGCAGTTGCCAACTTAGCCACTCAAAGAAAGAGATCTTTTTTCTAATTTACACAAAACCACTCTATGAGGAAACAGCAGGTCAGCTCCCCGCTGCCAAGAACAGACTAGAAGCTCTGTAGACTATATTATATTTAATGTATACAAAACCCATACAAGGTGTTGATTGATCTATGCATCCTATAGATATGAGAACTGCTGCTGAGGGAAGTGGAACCCAGCACCACCTGGCCAATGCTTGGGCGTGCTCCATTTCCTAACCTACCAAACTCACTTCTACTGTGCTTGTTTCTACTGAGTCAGAAGGCCTCCACTATACCTCAGGAAAGGTTTTCCAAGAAGAGGTGCTGTGTCATCTTTTAGATGAAGTGGAAACAATGTGGCTTCTTTATGGCTGCCCAGCCTGTTGTAGAATGTCATTGCATATGATTTCCCTAAATCATTCTCAGAGCATCAATCACTGTGCACTGACCCTTCTTGGGAAAAAAAAGGGTATGTTTGCACCACAAACTATGTGTTCCTTGGGAAAACGAAGCTTCTTTTTGTCTTTAGAACTTATTTTGTGGCCAGGAAGAAAAACTAGCTCAACTGAAGAGGGTGTTTGGAGAGAACACAAGGGAGGTTGAATGCCACGCCTCAGGAGGTGCAAGACGTGAACGCCTCTAAGCTGCATCTGTTTTGCACATGGCTTCTCTGGAGCTCTCTCCTCATCTGCTTCATTCCATTTTCCTCACATGCTTCCTCTGGGACTCTAATTCTTTGTAACTCTGTGTGCATATGGTCTGATACCGTGAGCCTCAATCTTGACGTTAGAGGACCTCCCACAACATTTAAGATTTTCCCGCCAAGCTTCCTTCAAATTCTCAACTTCAGGGATCCCATCGGCTTATTCATCTTCCCAAGCAAGACATTCCACTCAGATGTCTTCTTCAAGAATATTTAGCTGAAGCCAATTTCTTCATAGATTTGGTGGAAAAGTGGTGGGATTGGGGCATATGGACATGCACTCTGAGGTTATGAGAAGGGGGAGCTGACATTAGTGGGCGTAGATTGGTAGTTTCCTAAAATAAAGTTAATGTATCCTCCAGACTCTCTGGCTCATATTACACTAAGAAAGCATCTCTTAATAGATCCAATCCATGACAAACGCTACAATAGCCAAAGTCCAATTTCAAGGATGAAGCCTGAAGAGAAAAGAATAAATGGTCATGCCTATAATCCAAGCACCTTGGGAGGCCAAGGTGAGAAGAATGCTTGAAGCCAGGAGTTTGAGACCAGTCTGGGTAGCAAAGCAAGATCCCATCTCTGCAAAAACCAAAAGCATTAGCTAAGCATGGTGGTGGGTGCCTGTAGTCCCAGCTACTCAAGAGGCTTAGACAGGAGAATCACTTAAGCCTAAGAGTGTGAGGCTTCAGTGAGTTTTGATTGCACCACTGCACTCTAGCCCAGGTGACAGAGCAAGACCTTGTCTCTAAAAATAAACAAGATAAAACAAAAACAAAAGAAGAAATGAGTCATAGGATAAAGATGGAGATTTCTATAAAATTTTTGGAAAATAAATCTGGCTATCTTTATTTTTTGATGCTCTTCACTGCTACCCCTAAAAAAACTCTAGCCTTACTAGGATCAATTGCCAGGGGACCTGAAGTGCCCTCAGCCAATTACATGTCATGTCTGAAATGATTCCAGGCTCTACATCCCACCATCTGCTTAAAACCTTCCTTGTCATCTGCTTCCCTCTGCTGCAGATGTCTCTAGCCTGTTTCCTCCTCTTGAGTAGCCCATGTAGATTAGCAATCAAATTCCAGACGGCCTCTTTTGCTCTGGCCTGGCATAACCCTAAACTGTAGCTTCTCATAGGAATCCTTGTGCTCCACCTGATCATATCCAGCCTTGCCATTTCATCTTTGTTTGCCTCACATATATGAAACATTTACTTAAGTCAGGCACTGCGGTTAGTTCTTCTCCTGCATTAAACCCATTTACTTTTCAAAAAGATGCCATATGGTAGCTCATATCATTGTCCTCATTTTACAGAGAGTAATATGAAGTTTTAGAGAGATAAAATGTATCTAAGATAACTCAGAAATGAGGGGGCCAAGATGGGAATTAAAGCCAGAATATGAAATCTATTTTCTTATGACCCACACTATATTGGGCTGTGCTGGAGACCAAGACAAAAGCACCTAAAACTGATTGCATTTCCAGTAGATAAGAAATCATGAGTCTGATTCCCCACTTGTCACGTTTGGATGTGCTTTGTCCCCAACAAAACTCACGTTGAAATTTGACCCCCAGTGTAGCAGAATTGAGAGGTGGGGGACCTAGTAAGAAGTATCTGGGTCATGAGAGTGCATTTCCTATGAATAGATGAAGCCTTTTCTCCCAAGGGGTAAGTTCTTCCTCTAGAGGACTGGATTCATTTGCAAGAGAATGAGTTGTTGAAAAAGAATCTGAGGCCAGGTGTGGGGGTTCACGCTTGTACTCCCAGCACTCTGGGAGGCAGAAGCAGGAGGACAGATGTCAGGAGTTCGAGACCAACCTGGCCAATATGATGAAATCATGTCTCTACTAAAAATACAAAATCAGCCAGGTGTGGTGATGGTGCCTGTAGTCCCAGTTACTTGGGAGGCTGAAGCAGGACAATTGCTTGAATCCAAGAGGTGGAGGTTGCAGTGAGCCAAGAGTGTGCCCACTCCAACCTGGGCGACAAGAGCGAAACTGCATCTCAAAAAAAACAAAAACAAAAACAAAAAGAATCTGGCATTCTTGATTTGTCCTCTCTGGGTCCTCTCCTGCCACGTGATCTCTTTGCACACACCAACTCCACTTTCACTTTCTACCGTGAACTGAAGCAGCCTGAAGCCCTCTCTAGATAGGCTGTGCAATCTTAAACCTTCCAGCCACTAGAATCAGAGGCCAAGCAAACCTTTATTCTTTGTAAATTATCCAGTCTCAGATATTCTGTGACAGGAGTATGAGCCAGACTAAGACATTTAACTAAGAGTGGTCTCCCTACATAGGTTTAAGTTTCTTAAACTTAAACTTTAAATTGTGCAGAGGCAATTTAAAGGCACAGATCGAGTTTTCAAATATTTGTCTCATGGGACCTATGCCATATGTCAGCTTTCATCACCATCAAAGAAAAGCTGCCACTATAGAGTGAGTGTGTGTGTGTATGTGTATGTGTGTGTGTGTGTGTGTGTGTGTGTGTTTCCTACTCAGCTTCAAGCTGGTTTGCCTAGTATAAGGAGATTTAGAGTTGTTTCTCTGAAATTTAGACTAACTAGCAATGATTGGCCATCATCAAAGCCGAGGTTTTATTCCGGAGCAATTATCACTATTACAAGCAGGAAATGTGATTATATGGCTTATTGTTTTCTTCTGATGATTAATTTATTTGGGACATTTGATGCTGCTGCTGATGATGATGATAATGATAATTTGGCATTATCAATAATAATAATAGTAATTATTATTTGGCCCTGCCAAAAATCTCTAAATTCCTCTCCTTTTTAAATGGAACACTATGTAGTGAAAAACATGGCATCTGTCATTTTCACTGAAAAAAAATAAATAAATAAAAATCTGTCCTGTTAAGCCATCTCAATTGAAGGCAGAATTTAATAACATGCTTTTTCTGACTGCTGGGTAATTGAAAAAGAAATAAAAATTAAAACTTTTAAAATTCTAATAACAAGAAAGGCATAATTCTTTATCTCTACCAAGATCCAAGCCTTCTCAATGAGGTGATCTGAAAACCACTCAGGCCACTATGTCTATGTTCTCAGGTAGCCAAGATGGATGAGAAAAAGAAACCAAGGGTGGCTCTGAGCCACATCCTAAAATCAAGATGACGATCTGCCCTTAGCACCCTGTTAGCTAATTTCTATGTCTGGGGCAAGGCCATTAGAATTGCCTGTATCCCTCTATCCCAGCACAAACACACAGGCATACACTGTTCCAGTTACCTTTCACTGCTACTTGAAATTTTAGTAGTGTAAAATGACAACCACTTTTTTAGAACTCACACCTTAGTGGATCAAGAATTTAGACAGGCAGCTGGGCTCAGTGGCTTATGCCTGTAATTCTAGCACTTTGGGAGGCCGAGGTGGGAGGATTGCCTGAGCTCAGGAGTTCAAGACAAGCCTTGGCAACACGGTGAAACCTCATCTTGTCTCTACTAAAATACAAAAAAATTAGCCAGGCATGGTGGTGTGTGCCTGTAGTCTCAGCTACTCAGGAGGATGAGGCAGGAGAATTACTTAAACCTGGGAGGTGGAGGTTGCAGTGAACTGAGATCATGCCACTGCACTCCATCCTACAACAGAGCGAGACTCCATCCCCCAAAAAGAAAAACAAACAAAAAAAGAAGTTAAACAGTCATTGGCTGAGAGATTCTTACGTTACATGTCGCATTGACAAGAGTCACTTCTGATATACAGCTGGCAGACAGAGTGATCTAGAGAGTCTGTAATGGTTTTATTCATAGGCCTGACATCTCGCTGAGGATGGCTGGCAGGTTGGGTTCAGCGCATCTGTGGTCAGGAGACCCTACATATGACCTTTCCAGCATGGAAGCATCAGAGTAGACAGACTTTACGTGGTGGCTCGTGGCCCTAAGTGTGACTCTGTCAGTGAACAAGGAAGTCATTGTATGTTTTATGTGGTCTACACATGAAAGTCACACAATGACCCTCTGCCATACCCAATCGGTAAAAGCTCATATAAATACATCCGTAGTTCACAGTATAGATCTCACCTCTTTATGAAAGGGATATTGATGAATGGGTGTCCATGTTTTGAAATGGCCACAATTAAGTACACATAATCTTTTTTATTTCAAATCCCAAGAGCTGGATATAAGCAGGAAAAATGTCCCAGCAGAAGAGTCAAAGTTCACATCCTTTTCCATCTTACCTTCATAATTGACTTCTTTCTATCTTTCTCAGTTTCTATAAAGAAAAGAACATACAATATAAAGAATAGTTGTAACTGAAGATCTAGTCTGGAACTGGCTCTGCTAATTTTGAATTGTATGACATTAGGTGAAACATTTGCTGTTTTGGCCTTAATGTCCTCATCTTGAGAATGGAGATGAAAATACTCTCTCACGTGTTTTTGTAAGAGCAAAACAGGATAATATATGTCAAAATGCTCAACAGACGCTACTGTTTTTATTGCTTTTATCAGATAGAAATTTGTATATTATATAAAGAGTATGTCCCAACATTAAGAGTAATAGGAGAGGAGATTTCCCCTTAACCAACAGAGCAATGTCTTGGCTTTCTGGGAAATTAAAGAAGCATCAAACTTACCCTTCTCACATTTACATTTTATTTAATAGAGGATTTTTTTCACTCTCCCTTTCTCCTTAATGTTTTATCTTATTTCAAATTTGTCAGGGACACTGTGGTGTCAGGAAATAGTCCTAAGAAGCAGTTTAGCTCTGTTGATGGTGAAGTGAGTTGTTTCTCTTCTTCGGTCACTGCCCCTGTATCCTCTTAAACATTACAAGGTGAAGACTGAGCTCAGTCTTTTTGTGGGTAACTCAGAGGGATCTCAGGCCTGTAGAAGATAGGTAGAATAGAAAACAGATTTTTAGACTAGTGAAATTTTGGTATTCTCCCAAATCTTACCAATAACCAGCTGCTGATGTTTTCCTTTCTGTCATAGGATAAGGAACTCCTTTAGGAAAGAAATGAGTTTACCTGGCTCAGGTTCCAGTATGCCTCATTAATATGGGATGGTAAATGAAGGAACTAACAGGCTTGTGTATAATATTAGGATTATAAGCTTTGGCGTAAAACAAACCTGGACTTCAATGCTTCAATGCTGGTTTCACCAATTACTAGTCATATTGCCTTGCACAGTTATTAATTTCCTGAGCTTTAATTTTCTCATCCAAACAAATGATGATGGTAACAGCATCTTTCTCATGAGGCTGCAGCAGGATAAATAAAATATGTCACTGTGCACTGTATCTGGCATTCAGGGAATATGCATTAAGTCATGGTTAATACAATGAAAACATTGAAATCACTGTTATTAATATTTGTAATTAGTAATAATAATGTTTACATATAGCAGTTAAAAAACTTTATCTACCCAGAACTCGTAGGTTACTCTCATATTTTACTTAGCTCCACATAAGTCTTGTCTTCTTTAGTTCCATTTTTCCCAAGGGCTTCCCGCAGGTCACCTGAAGGCCTTCTTTGAAGGGAGCTGTCCTCCTCAGTGAGTCAGGCTGAGCACAGAAGATTGTAATTTCATTAGATTGGCGCCTGGAACAGCAAGGCCAAATCTGATCATCAGATTACCCAGAAAGTCTGTCCCTATAGAGACATAGCCTGAGATCTGCCAAGAGAGGGCCCATATTGTTTTCTTTAAACAACAGCTTATTCATTATTGATAAGATCCAAGGACATTTCTATCATCCACTACCCTAATTTAATAAAATATCTTGTTCACTAAAATGGCGGTGCACAGAATGGCTATTGATTCCAACTTTCACCTGGGGACAAACTAATTTCCTCTGAATGGGGATTTTATGTTAAAACGAGGTGAATACTCGAGTATTTCTGTTCTTGGTCCATGGAGTTACAATTGCTTAAAGCAATCAGACATAGACAATTTAAACACCAGAACATGAAGAAAATATTCCTTATGAAACTTCTGCAAAGGGGTAAATGGGCAAATACCAAGACCTGTGACTCCAAATTAGATCCCACATCTTCCTGCCATTTCCAAATTTAGTATATTGCTAACCAAGAAAAGACAGGGGCACACTGTATCTAACTACTTCTCCACTCTTGTTAGAAAGACAATTTGGCAGACCTGGGGAAAAACCAAATGTCCACTCTAAGTGGACACTTAGCCAAGAAAACCAATGTACGAGTCTATCCTCAATTCGTTCAGAATCCAGTAGGCTAGCAGGCTGTTGTTTGTTGGACATCTCAAAATCTCTAAAACATTTTATCTGCCCCTCCTCTACTCTCCTCCAAATTCACTCATTATGGAAAATTACTCCCATCCCCAAAAATGGCATGTTTTCTTTGATGTATCTAATTCTATTCATTCACTCTGGTTAAAGAAACAGCTAATCTATTTGATACTGATAATGATTTTTCCCCTGGGAGAGAGTGTAAACTGCCATCTTTGTCTGTAAATCATAACCACTTTTTCCTCTGCCAACTCTCCCTCCCTGGGCCTAGTCTCCTTGCAATCCCTCTCTTTTTTTCTGTATCCTAGCATAGATAAGTACGTTTGTTCTCCAAGCAGGAAGATAATTTTTTATTTCATTAAATCTTACTTTGAACAGGAACTCCCTTCATTTATTATATCAAGGTTGGAGACCCTCAGAGCTCCCAGATGACCCTACCCCAGGACATTGCAGAAGAACCTCTTTAAGGCCCAGGACAAATAAATGTCCCCTACATGAAGCATCTGCTTTTCCCTTGAACAATCAGCTCCTTACACTTGTCTGCCAAATCGTGCTACTTGCAACTTATTTGAAAATTTGTACCATTCTATTCTTAGTAGTGGTTTATCTGTTTGTAATTACTGAATTGTGAATTCCTTAACCTCAAGTGATATGTCAAGTTTTCCCCTTAATCCCTTGAAATATCTAGCACAATGCCAAGAAGTGTGTGCTAAATGTGTATTTAAAGTGAAAGTCTTTGGAATCTCTTATTATTATTTTTAATCATGCAACTAATATATACCACTGCAGAAAATTAAGAAAATATGATATGAATGTAAGAAGAAAAAATAAAATACTATATTCCTTATATGTTGACATATTTAAGAACAAGTGGGAGAAACAGAATTTTATACTTAAATAAAACTTATAAACATTTTCCAAATGTTATTTAGATAGGTAAAATACAGTAATGATACTCCAATGGAGTTACAAATAAATACTTTATCACTTTCAGTTCCACTACAGACTTCTCTGAATGCCTTTATGTACAAAGGCTTTCTGAAGTTCAGAATCACTTCCTTAGTATTTATTCCCATACTAGAATTACTGGATTAAAATGACTAGTAATTGCATAATTTTTTTTATAAATGTTTTATACAATGTTTACAGCAACTTTGTTTAATTGCTCTTTGACAATGGTTTTTCTCAAATTTCAGTATGTTTATCTATAAAGAATCTTTGGAATTATATTAAATTATATCAATATTTTCAAATTTCAGGGATGCTTGTATAATGAACAGTTTTGAAAGAAATAGCAAACAGCAGTTTACCTATACCATTGGATTATGAGAATACTATCTCTCTGTGACACAAGAGGATCAATTTTCCTACAGTGCTCTGTTTAAAAATTGCATTATCTAACCTTAGGGATCTTCTACTGTAGTATAGACCTGAGAATGTCAGGGATTGAGTAACCAGCATAAATGCTAGTGTTCTGGCATCTGCAATTGCTATGAGAAATAAACTGTCCATCATCTTTGACCCAGAAGTTTCCTATCTTCTCCTGGTATCCTAAATTAAACTCTGACTAGTTACTTGATAGTTTGCCAGTAGGGTAAAACTTCAGACCCTTTACAGATCTTGACATTTTTGTGAAACTTTCTCTGGTCACCACAATTGCTAATATTCAATGACCTCTTCCTTCTTTGAACATATAATATTTATGATTTTGACAATTATATTATACAGCAGTTGGTGCCTAGGTTCTGAAACCAGATTGTCTTGATTAAAAAATGGGCTCCATCTCGTATGTTGTGAGAGGCTGTAAAGAAGTTTCTTAAGTTCTTTTTACCTGTTTCATTATCTCTAAGATGGTAATGACAACAGCATCTATGGCATAGGCTTACAGAAAGAAAAAAATTAATATGATTACCACTGCAGTGCCTGACAAGTAATTTTGTTATTGTACTGTTCTGTTGTTTTGTCTGTTCATTTGCTTGTTTTGTGTGTATAAATTTTATCAAGCTCTAAGTTTTATGAAAATAGACAAGTTTTTAATGTCATCTGTTTCCCTGCTCCTTCCTACTGTAATTGTGTATAGGTTTCTTTCTCTTTTTTAATTCTTATAGATATCTGCTCAAGGCAAATGCTAAGAAATTTTTTAATGAACAACAATACAAATAGATAAGCAGTGATTTTACTTAACTGTACATTAAATCCCATTTAATCTTTCCTTCCTTCCTTCTTTTCTTTCTTCTTCCTTTCCTTCAGTGGATTAATATTTATTGAGCACCTAACATATTATAGTATCTGGGGATACAAGATGAATGTGATCTGGACCAGCAGCAGAATCATGTGCAGGTGACTGGAATGTGGTAAGAACAGTGCTACACAGATGAAATAACAACTGTCCCCTTGATCTAGCTGTGATCTAGCTCACAGCCTCCTGTGAGTATACAGAAGGAAGGCAACCGACCTGGATGAAACCAAGAGAGGTTTACACATATCCAGATCAAGGGGACAGTTGTTATTTCATTTCTGACCAGAGCTGCCCTAATTTAGTATTGCAGAGTAGATGGCAGGAGAAATTGAATGATTTGGAAACAATTCTCCTCTTGGGGAGAGAACTAAGTCAGCAATGACAGTGTTTCTTGAATGCAAGAGAGCCGAGGCTTACCCAGCTTATTATTGTGATGCTTTTCCTATACAGATGTGTATCCTAAAAGGGAAAAATACAAAGAACAAAGTAATTCTTCTACATATTGTTAGTATTCCTATCAATGTCCACTTACTGAAAATAAAAAGTTTAAAAATATATTCACAAATATTTTAGCTGAGTCAAATACTTTTATTTGGTGCTTGTTCAGGCAAAAACCAGGCAGTAAGCCACTTGTGGCTTAATTACTAAATCATATTAAAATAAGGCAATTTAATTGTGATTAGTGCTACAATAATTTATTCATAAAATTCCAGTATATGTATTTATTTCCTATAATTCATTACTTCCAGCCCAGGACTATGTGTGCTCCATTAAATTAAAAAGTACAAGGTCATTAACCCACAATTCTGCTTGCAATTGTGTTTTTAGATTGCATTCTCTTTGCTCTTTAGTTAGGATTAAATTGTTAAATCCTCTTAGGTCACTTATCCTTAACTGTTTAATTTCTGTGTGATCACTCAAAGGCTCCTATTTTTGCTAATAAAACAGGTGTGACCTGCTCAGAAAACAGCTGTCTTTCCCTGAACATCTGGTGGATATCCAACATCAGGTCAATCCTCTTTAGCATGCATTGATCCCTATGATTAACTCCAGTCATTGGTGGTTCTGAAATTGTAATACATATCTGCATTTTTCCTGATTATTAAAGTTATGAAGACTTTCACTGAGCGTATTTAACACGTGAAAAAGTGCACACACATCAATATTTTTTTTTCTGCATCCAGACTATCCCCTACTTTTGGGTGGGCACAGATGATTAACTGAACAAACAAGTAATGAATCTGAAATTGTGGAGTGAGGCTTCCCAGGCAGGTGGCTTCATATAGATAAAAACCTATGTTTTATAGTCAGAAAGTGCACATACCACATAGTCAAAGCCAAAATACTCAGAGAGTATTTTGTTTAGAGGGAGTAGATGGCTCTATCCAAACCCATCTCTACTGCTGGTTGCTTAGCTGCATGGTGGTAGAAGCAGGAAAGAAATCTAATTTATTAAGTTTCTCCTACCAGCATAGCAGGAAACTTTGAAACAGAGGTTTTAAGATCCAGGCAAATTTCCCAATTCTTCAAGAGAGGTACCGATACAATTTTACATAGAGGACAAAAGTGAGACATAGATACAAAGTTACTTGCCCAAAGTAGCTAGCATGGGATTAAACCTAGGTTTCTAGAATTCAAAAACTCAGTGCACTATACCACATTCTATCTTTCCCTTTAGCATTAAGATATGCAGAACAAGCCATCACTATTCTGAAAACTAGTTAAGCTGTTTTAATATTAACCACATTTTGCCTCTTTTTCTCTGTTACACCTTCTTGCTATTCTCAACTAAACTATGAAATTCCCTGAGAAGCAGGGAGAGAAACTGTAAGCTAATTAGTACCATACATTGGTGGTGTGTCCCAGAGCTCGCCCCTTTAGGACAAAGGTATCCACTAATCCAACTGCAGGGAATATTGCTGCTGGTGGATATCAGCTGAATTTCTCCCAAGAAACTATCCTTGCCCAGAGAGAGCTGCTTTGCCCATCTTCTCTCCATGGCACCTCCTTCTCATCTCTAAGGACAAGTCAATGTAGAGATACAAAGGTATGGCTCTTGCCTTAATTAGGGGTATATTTGAAGGGTCATCTCACATTTATAGCACTTTATTTGATTAGTTGAGGCCTCTATTATGACTGGATTACAGTTCAGCTTTCACCCTTGTCTGTTCCTACATCCCTTACTTACAAATAAAACACCAGCATGCCCATCTGTATCTCAGAGTCTATTTTCCAGGAAACCTCACTTGACACTTGGAGATATAAGTGGTCAAAGTGAACATTCTAAAACGGTATTTTGGAGGATGATCACCCAGCGGCTGGTAGTAAAAACTCCATCTTGAGGAAAGATGGAGTACTGCTAGCCCCTTTGCAGTATATGTGTTTAACTTTGACCAGTAGTGAAATGGGATGGGATAACTGTGAAAGGAAGAGCACCAACAGGTTCAATATCCCTGGCATTTGAGAAGTACAAGAAAGTATTCATTATAGGACAATAGAAATTGGATGGCTATGTGCAGAGTTGATCAATGTATTGAAGAAAGACAATGAATGAAATGTTAGGGGCTATTAATCACCTGTTTAAAGATAAGGGTGATTGGTTTTGCAATCAGAGGATGGAAAAATCTCCAAGGATCGAGTGCAATACACAGTTATATGGGAAACAGAGGACCAGAGAAGGTTGGATTCTCAAAAATATTAAGTCTGCTCTGTCAGGCAGAGCTCTGACTACAAAGGAGTAACAAGACCCTAAGAATAAAGATCAGAATTTTGGAGTAGATAAACTCACAAATTAAGGAGTGGTAAGACCCTGAGAATTGGGATAGGGTTATCTGGATAGATAAATTCTTAAATTTTGAATCCCTACAAATCCCTAAACGGGGCCTGCAGAAGTGGAACCTGTCAGAAACTAGCGTTCCCATCGTTTGAAGAAAAATAAGAGGCCTCTGACTTGCAAGACAATGTAAATCTCCTTTAAGACTCTACCCTCGCCATCCCTACTGCCCACAAGATAACATGTAGGATTAAGTCACAACATGATCTAGTCAGGAAAGCCTTCATTAGCTCCACAGAGCTGCAGGAGCTACTAAACCAAGCCAGATGATACTGGCAGTAGACAGAAGAGTATGTGAGACTGGATCTGGAAGATTCCTCACCTAGGGAGAAGAACACAAAGGTAGACAAGAATATGTTACTGATATATGACCACTGTCCCAAAACACAGGATTTAACACCCAGCAAAGACTCTTGGTGCTAGTATGTAGGTAGAATAGTTCTTGAAATCTTTGACAGGGAGATGGTTAAAAATAACTGAGGTGAAAATGCCAGACCTGCTGAAGTAGGTGTTGGAAGAAAGGATTAAAAGGCTCAGAGAAGTGGAAATATGAGAGTGTATACTATGACAGGCCAGTTGGATTTGTTCTGTGAAATGACCACAGCACGATGTTCCAAAGAAACAGGAATGTGCCAGAGAGAGAAGCCCAGAATCACTGAGAAACTCATAATGACTGTCGTCTTTAGGTCAGGGCTAATGAAAGGTGTTGTTACAGAACCGAGCTGCCTAATAGCAGTGAAATGATAGAACACCAAAATTAGAGGAGCCCGGTTGCAGTGCTAAAACATCAGTAAGGTGGACACAGAGATCATGATGAACATCAGAATGACAGCAAGAGAAGGCTAACTCATAGAGAACTATGCAGAGAGTTAACAGAACATGGGATTTTTCAGGAGCAAGAGGATGGGCAGGAAATAAGGGCATTATTCAACCTATAAAATCAAAAGAAATGAAAAACAAACAAGAGACTAAGGAATATCACCTTAGTAATAAAATCGCAGTCCTTTGCTCAGTTTAGGGAATGGAGCCAATTTTCAGGAGCATTCTACATTGATTGGTGAAGAGATTGTGGCCTCAGCTGGAAAGACCACATAATATTACAAAAAGTAAATAATGTAGTTCCTTGGTTCCAAAGAGACCTAAGATCACAAACATTGACTATTTTTCACTTGGGAAAGGAGAATATCAAGAAATTTTGAGAAGTGTTAAACAGAGAACGCAATTTGACATTAAAATCCAGACATCAGAAAAGTCATTATGGTCCTTGTATTAGAGTAGGGTATGAGACCTGGGTCATAAGTAAAGTTCTGGCTCAGGTCCAGCTTACATCGGGTCCATAGACACACCCAGTGATCTTTCCCTTGGTTCTCAAACTTCCAGTCGGCAGGTACACACGTGGTTGTTGGCAGGACCTTCCACTGATTAGCTGGCATATGTCGCAAAGGCTGTCACAGTAGGGGAAGCCAAGTACACTAAAATGTTAAATTAAAAACTATATTGCATCCTAAATAAAACCAGGACTATGATGTAGCCAGTGAAGTATGTAGGACACAACATTTAAGAAAGCAGAAAGCATTCACTTTCAAGCTCATGCATCCCAGTCTTGGCCCTGAACCTGAGGCAAGGAGTAGAAATTGGTGGCACAGTTAAAATCCTAAAGGATGAAGGGAGATGATTCCAGTTGTATCCATATTTAGTAATCCTACCACAAAGTCAGGTGGACATAGGAAGATGGCAATGAATTATTGCACAGTCCAATATGCAACGGATCCAATTGCAGATACTATGCAAATGAGGTATCTTTCCTAAAATAGATTGAAAAAGCCTCAGATGCATAGTATGAGGTTATTGATCTGGCAAATGTACTCTTCTCCATCCCCACCAAGGATGAGTACCAGAAATACATTGCAGGATAAATAACAGTATACATTTATATTTATCCTCCAGGGCTATGTTTATTCTCTTGTTGTCTGGTACAATAAAGTCTCAGGTGATCTCTACTACTGAGAGATTCTGCATAACATCATGTTGTTCCATTATATTAATAACATTATGTTAATCACAGAAGATAATCAATAAGTAGAAATTAGATTGGAAGCTTTGGTTAGACACATGCACTCCAGGTTGGGAGGTAAACCCTACGACACTGGCGTTTTTAGGAGTCCAGTGTTCTGAGTATGACAGAATATCTGCTCCAAAATAAACTATAAATTATTGTTTCTTTCATCTCCCACCACTAAGAAAGAAGCATAATCTGATAGTCCTCTTTGGGTTCTAGAGGAAGTATATTTCACACTGAATGCAATCACTTCAACTTATTTACCAAGTGACACAAAAGGGCTACCTGTTTTGAGCGATCCTAGAGCATACAAAGGTACAGATTCTGTCACATTGATCTTGATACTACATTTATCTGTGATAGGAAAAAATGCCATGTGAGTTTTATGTTCAACCTCAGCAAAAGAACTAGAATGTATTGTAGATGCACTATATTTCTTGAGCTAAGCCATGACATGGTGTGACTACATGGCCAAAACCACTCATCATGAGCTGACTTCTCTTTGACACAGAAATTCATGAGCTTGGACATTATTAGGTAAAAACAGGATCTCCAAGATCAGGCAGGAGTAGGGCACAAGTTTGCTGATCAATGGGGCTGCCCAGACACCCATGTCATCTATCACTCTTGCTATCGTGCCTTACTCTCTGCCAATATCTATAGTAACCAGCCAACAAATGCAATGAAATGTTGGATGTGATTCATGGGTGAATTAGCCCAGTATGTTCATGCATGCTGAAAATAGATGACAAATGTGCTATAGACCTGGAAGAGAGGCCCTGAAAGATGGCAGCGAGGGGGAAATTATTCTAACTGGCAGACCCTCAAGTGCAATACTTCATAATCTGCTTTTGATGGGAAAATGTGTCCCTAGATATGGATGTATAA
Organism: Plecturocebus donacophilus; assembly: GCA_004027715.1. NCBI lineage: Eukaryota > Metazoa > Chordata > Mammalia > Primates > Pitheciidae > Plecturocebus > Plecturocebus donacophilus. The sequence continues at coordinate 53,743 of PVKP010000092.1, forward strand.
ATTCTTGAACCAAAGGACTTAACTAGTTAGTCAAGGGCCTAGTAAGAGAAAAAGTGGAGGGTCAGAGACAAGGACCTCTAGGAAAGGGGTTTATATTAGACATGGTGGGGTGGGCAAGAAATGTGAAGATCATTGTTGTCACATGCTAATATCCACTGGAATGCATTCACCATAGAAAAATTCCTAAACAATCAAGTGAACAAAACAAATCAGCTGGTTGACCACACTAATAAAGTCATAAAGGCTGCAAGGATTGAGCAGCTACAATAGCAGGAATGGAGGCTACACATGGCCCGACAACATGGGCTAGCACTCACCAAAGCTTGTCCAGCTCTTGCCACTGCCAAAAATGTCTGCCTCCAACTGAAACAAATAATGAGTTCCGATATGACACCATCTCTCAATGAGATAAGCTATTCACATGGTGGCAAATTGATTCTGTTGGATTCCTTCCATCCTGGAAATTCCATAATTCATCTTGACTGGATTTGATACATATTTGAGGTATGGTTTATCATTCGCTGCCCCCAGAGCATTAGCAAGCAAAATTATCCAAAAGTCTTACAGAACAGTAACCATTCTATGAAGCTGTGGCCCGTAAAGGCCGAACACATCCAGGAATCAAGGAGTGGACATAGAAGTAGCCCTTCTTACCAGCAGTCTCAGTGATGCACTCGAGGAATTAGTGCTCCCCATTCCCACAACTCTATTTTTAACAGATTTAGGGGTCTCTAATACCCTCACTTACTTTTCATTGCTGCAGTGAGCACACGATTAAATGAGGTATTTTTGAAGAGGAATTTTTTACAGTGGTCAACATATAGTGAATGCTTAATATCATTTATCACTTACGTATTCTATTAAGCAAGGATAACATCTATTCTCACACTTTCAGGTTTATTTTGACACGAAAATTATCCTTTTAAGCTAAAATAGCTCATTTGCTTACATTTACATTTAAGTGGTTAAATTTAGTGGACTAAAATACACAGTAAGATGAAAATGAGTAACAGCTGCATTTGTTGGCATCCTTTACTTTGTAAAAGAAGAGCTGGTGTGTGGGCTAAATTGTGCCCCTGAAAAAGTTTATGTGGACATCCTAACCCCAAGTACCTTGGAATTTGACTGAATCTGAGAAGAAGGCATTTATTTAGAGAGGTAATTAAATTAGAATAAAGTCATTAGGGCAAGCCCTAGTCCAGTATGAATGACTGGTGTTCTCATAAGAAGAGAAAATTTGGACAGAATACATTCAGAAGCAAGATGAGGTAAAGACTCAAGAAAAAGACAGCTGTCTACAAATCAGAGAGAATGAACTGAAATAAATCCTTCCCTCATAGCCCTCAGAAGGATTCAACCCTGCTGACACCCTCACCCTGGACTTCCAGCCTCTAGAAATATGAAAACACACATTTCTGTTTTTTAAGCCACTTCAGCCACGTCACTTTGTTATGGTGTCCTTAGCAAATTTATACAATTAACAAGGCATTTTTCTCTTGTTCTTGCTCTTTTCTGTTTTTCTTTTTTTCCTTTCTTTCTTTTTCTCTTTCTTTTCTTTTTTTTTTTTTTGATAAGGATAGTTTTATTTGCCTTTTTACGTTCTGAAGGCAAGCAGGGTCACCTGATTTTTATTAAATGTACTTTAAGGAGTTAAAGCTGGGACTCCTACAGATTACACTTCTTCAGGCAACACAGAGATTTCTCTTGGATGATCAGAGTTAAATATCGAACCAACCAAGAGAATAAGGAGGATAAAACTGTTTCCTCCGCAGAGAAAGACACTATGTTCAATCAAATGATTGATCCATGCATCTTGTTGATGTATTTATGCTCAAGTTTATGTTTATACAACACTAAATTGATCTTTTTAGTGTAAAATTCTGGCTTTAAAAATGTTTTCATGTGGTATGCACTTGCTATTATTTATTTAAGTATAGTCTTAGCTACTTTCATGGAATTTCAATTAAGCAATATCACTAGACATTAAAGAATCAAAACAGTCTATTGTTTTCATTCTTGTTTTCTTAAAGATTGGCTTTGGTCTCTTCTGACTTAGAGAAAGAGCAGGGAAAATGGAAGATTTATATGCCACATGTTGAAGGTGGTTACTTAATTTACAATTTAGACAAACGAAGGCATGTGTTGTTATAACCAGTTCAAAGATTAGAAAATAGGAGTTCAGAGGCATTTTTAGTTTTCCAATGGCCTGTAGCTAGTAGATGATAGAGTCCACTGAATTTCAAGTCCTGCTCTCCTTCCTGTCTTCTCTCAGAGGAAATTAAATGCTACTGCTTCTGTTGTGACAGCAAAACCTTAAGGTCCTCCACCAACTAAACTTATTTTCCCCTCTTTATTCAGGCAGACCAGCAAACAAACTACTTTTTGCCTAGTAAAGAAGCCATTTGCTGAAAGTTTTTGCTTTCTTTCCAAGCAAAGGAAACAAAGTCATTTCTAACAAAATAACAGCATCAAAAATTTCAGTTTCTGGGTGGAAACTTTTCCTTTGCTTCATCAATAGGCAAACATATTTTCCTCATAGATGTCAGTGATCTAATTTTGTGTTTGCCTTTATCGGTAACATTGCAAAATCCGTATTTATTCCTTCTTTCACTTATTCATCGCTTTGGAGAACTTGCTATAGTCCTGCCCTCTGTTTGTTAAGATGCAGAGGAGCATTAAACCTGTCTTTGCCTTTGCAAGTCTCATATTCCATGAAAAAAACGGATATAGAAACCAAAAATGCCAATATAAGGAGACACTGTAAAATCGATGCCTCCGTCAGCTGCAGTCAAGGATGATCAAGGCACAATAAAAAGGGACTCATTGGCAGCAGTGAGAAGAAACACGGGACTGCAATTCTGAACACCTGGGGTAGAGATTCCAGGGGCTACAACTGGAGGGAAGAGCAAGGATCACATCGCAAAAGCTGAACATCAAAGGTATGGACATTTACCAGCAATCAGTGGGAAATCCTGGAAGGACATTAATCTCTGTTCTTGCTTTAGAGTCTCGTAATTCACAGCCAAATAAAAGAGCCATCTTTAGACACTGCCCTGTTTTAATGTCTAAAGGAAAGTCATACTCCTACAACAGGGCGGGGCGAAGCATGCTTTACTAGAGATATAGGAGTTTGATCATCATGTTTTCAGAGCAGTTTTGCATTTATGTCTGACCACAAACCAGAATTTTGTTTGTTGTTGTCGTTGAGCCAGGGTTTCGCTCTATTCCCCAGGTTGGAGGGTAGTGGCGTGATCTTGGCTCACTGCAACCTCTGCCTCCTGGGTTCAAGCGATTCTCATGCCTCAGCCTCCTGAGTAGCTGGGATTACAGGTGCCCAGGACTATGTCTGACTAATTTTTGTACTTTTGATGGAGATGGGGTTTCGCCATGTTGGTCGGGCTGGTCTCAAATGCCTGACCTCGGGTGATCCACCTGCCTCGACCTCCCAAAGTGTTGGGATTACACGTGTGAGCCATTGTGCCTGGCCTCAGACTATTTTAAATTGAAATGATTGAAAGAAATCTAGGACAATTTGCTACTCTTCGGTGCTTTTCAGAGATAGCGAATTGGATTGCTGTGTCCTTGTCATTCTGTCCGGCATGTTTTGTCATATTCAGTTTGAATCTGCATCTCTCTACCTTTAAAGTCTGAGTGCTTAATAATCCTGCAATTCTGACATGCATGGTTTTTGATATTGTGTGATTGTTAGGGTTCTTCCTTCCTGGCCTCTATACTCTCAGAATATATGTTTTCATCACCACATTGCTTGAGAAATGACGTACCTCGGGCTTCTCTGTAATGTTGGCTGGATGTTAGAATCACCTAGTAATGGTTAAAAGCCTTGGCGTCCAAGCCAGACACATGGCCAATTAAATCAGAATATTTGGAGATGTGACCAAGACATCATTATGTTTGATTTTTTTAAAAAAATCCCAGGTAATCAAAATGAGCAGTTAAAACTTAGGACAACTGCTGTGTGATCATTAGTCATGAATCATTTATTTTGTTTTAAATTCACACACTGTATGTTCATGTGTACCTGCTATGCACCTGCTAGCAAAGTGTCTAGCAATGATTGGAACAACAGAAGAAAAAATACTGAGTCTCTGCTCTATGGGAGATGACATTTTAGATTAAGGCCCAAGTCAAATTTATTTGAAAAGGTTAAAGAAAGATCAAAAGATCATAGTAATAAGTTGCCACATATATGTCCACAGGAAATATACTTTATGGAAAGACTGATCACATATCTAGGTTTGCCCAGTGACGGAATGGCTTAGGCCTGTTTCTTGGAGTAGCTTTTTTTTTTTTGAAACGGAGTCTTGCTCTGTCTCCCAGGCTGGAGTGCAATGGCACCATCTAGGCTCACTGCAACCTCCACCTCCTGGGTTCAAGTGATTTCTCCGCCCCAGCCTCCCGAGTAGCTGGGATTACAGGAACCACCATCATGCCCGGCTAATTTTTGTATTTTTGTAGAGATGGAGTTTCACCATGTTGGCCCTGGCTGGTCTTGAACTCCTGACCTCAGGAGATCTGCCTGCCTCGGCCTTCTAATGTGCTGGGATTACAGACGTGAGCCACTGCACCCAACCTGCAGTAATTATTAATAGCATTCATTCACTTTCAAGTTTTCTAGTTTGAATGATGAATTACATGCTCACTGCAAATATTAAATAATAAAACAATAGAAAAGCATGGTATGGAACTATAGAAGAAGCAGGCATTAATGGGAAAGTGGAGGAATTGGACATGAGAGAAACAGAAAGAGAAGGATGTATGTGAGTAAGTGCTCAGAGCTGGCAGTGGTCATGCCTGGTACAAAGGCAGTGAGCAGAAGCTCTGGCCAACATGGAGATTTAAGAAATGAATCCATCACCAAATTAGAAGGTAGAACACATTAGAAGCCAAAGATATTTCTGAATGAGATGAGAGGTAAATTTAATGTCAAACACTCGGTCCTTTGAAGGAGTTTTCTTCACAAACGGAAAGTTAAAGGTCAGCTTTCCCCACACTCACTCTATCGGAACATAGTTTCCACAGTTAACCTCTTACTGTTTGCTTTTAGTCAATTCAGTTCAAACAGCATTCTGCTGCCTCAGTCTCACAGCTTGTGTTCCTAATCTATTTATTTTCTCATCTCTTTTCCCATCTCCCTTTTAAAGGCTATCTTCCATTCTTTCTAAAAATAGCAATTTAAATGGCATATTTTTAAGGAGACAATCCCTAGTTCCCAAACCAGGTTACCCCTTGAGAGCCAGGACTGAATATGTCCTGGGAGCTGGCTTGGAGCAGTGTCTATGCAATTTGGGATTCACAGAGTGACTCTCCATTCTCATTTCCTCTCAGGCCTTCCTAAAGTGGTTTAAAGTTCTGTAACCTTAATTTATGACTAAGTCCCCTTTCTTTGTAGAGCTTAAGTTACTACTTTGAAAAAAGGCAAGCATTAGAATCACCTTTTATTTTCGCAGCAGTAAAAATTCATTTTGCACAAACGCAATTGCAGCTCTGGCTTCTGCTTTGATTTTCTTTCCCCTTCCTGCAATGACTGTCTTGTGATGAGGCTGTCAGTTTCCTCAGTGCCTGCAGCCTCCTCTGGATTCCTGTCTTGGTTTTCTCAGCATCGATTAGCCCACCAGGGCTTTTAAAGGATTTTTGTATAACAAGATTGTAGTCCCCAAAGTAAAGTGATTTATTGAGAGATTTGCAGGTCCATCACTGACAATGAAATGACCACACTGGCAATACGGGGTCATCAAGAAGTACCTTGGATAAACTTGCTAGCCAATAGGCTAAAGAAGAGGTAGGTGAGAGAGTGAAATGTATCTCCAGGTGAGACTTTTTCAGAGATGATACCCCTCCCTCACGAAGTCAAGACAACCGTAGGAAGTTAATTAATTCAACTTACGATTATTAAATACCAATCATGTGCCTCATCCGTGCTCAATCCTAAGCATACCACTATACCTTTGGTCCTCCCTGTTTTCTTGAACTTACTGGTCTTTCTGCCTTATGTTCTGCACAGAAGCCTGTATAGAGTTGTCCAATAAATCATGAAACTGAGAAAATTATTTTCTACTCTGCCACATCACATTTCTCCCCACTGGTCCCCTGAGTTGAGGCAGCTGAGTGAGTCTGTATCCGGAGCACCAGGTCTGTATTATGCTTACATACAGAATCCATTTCTCAGCAGCATCTTCAGCCCACGAACATGTGGAGCTGTGTGTTCAGGTACAACTTCCATGTGGACAGGTTCAAAGAGGCTGAATAAAATCATCAACCTCAAACCTGAAATTTCTTCTGTGAGATTTAAGGCAGCTTGAGAACTCTGTAACTGGGTAAAACAACAAATAGTTAATGTATCTCCTATCACAAAACCTTTTTCTCAAAAGAGAGTTCTTTCTGGAGTTGGCTAGTCAGGAGTCACTAGAAGATAATTTAGCTTATTTCCTCTAAGCCAGTGAGTACATCATTTATCTTCAGTATGTACACGTTGCCATGTTATATTTAGATGACAGGATCAGCTCAGTCTTTAAAACTGTCTGGAATTATTTTCCCTTTCTTCTACCTTGCTCCTTCTTACCTTCCCTCTCACCTATTTTTTCCTTCCTTCCTTCTTTTCTTGCAAGCCTCTCCTCATCTCTCTGACTTTAGTTTTGTTTGTACTTTTAACAAAATCATTCGCTGAACAAATAATGGGTGAGCTAGCAATTATTGTGGGATGCCAATGCAGATTCACTTAAAACCTGAGGCATGAAATGCAAGTAAAATATTAAGCAAAGCATGTGAAACCAATTGATTTGCTTCCTGGAAATTCTTCCCAACAGTTGGCTGTCCTTGCATTTTGTTGACACAGAGCTGGGCTTAAAGGCCAGTCTTACATTCTAAGTAACAACTGCATCAATAGCAATTTATCTTCTGTTAACACCTATTAAAATGAACAGCGTCACAAAGGTAGAGAGTGTAAAGTGCCCCACTCAGTCAGAGATTACAGAAATAATAAAGTGGTAAGGGCATCATCTGTTTATTCAACACGCATTTATTGTGCCTCTATATCTTGGTCAGTTGCCTAAGCTTGGGAGATAGAAAGATGTGAGACATCACTCCTGTCTCCTGAAGGAGCTCACAGGCAAGACAGGAAGAGAAACACACAATTACAAAAGACATAAGTGATCTGAGAGAAAAAGAGGGCTGGGGATGGGGATGTAACCTCATCTAAGGAAACTGGAAAAGCTTTCTCGGAAGAAAAGACCTCAGAGCTCAGACTAGAAAGAAGAATGATGAGGATTGAGAGATGACAGAAGGGTGAAGAGGGGAAAGTGTCCTGGGCAGAGACAGGTAGGAGAGATCACAAAGATAGAAGAGATCATGACACAGTGGGAAGCATTAAGAAGCTCAGCATGTTGGGAGCACAGAGTTCAAGGAGCCGAATGGGAGACATGTGGCTAGAGAGGTCAGCGAACCCAGATGATATAGGCCACTAGAGGAATCTCTAATGCGAGCTTACTAACCACAGAACCACAACACCTTGGTTATAAATACTGACAACCCCAAGGACAGCATCATCAGCATTTATTATAATTAGCAGTGCGGGCACTTTCCTTAATTGATGGGGGTACGAGAATGGAGGTAAGGGTTACAGAGGTTAACAATATAAGAGGAATGCTTTTTACCCAAAACTGTGGGGTTTCAGGGCTGTAGAATCAAGAGAGAAGCCAGAGAGTGGATCTGATCAGGGAATTATACAACATGGGGTGCTGGATGCAATTAATATATTTGGGACACACCTGGACAATTCTTGACCCATGGGTTAGTGCCTGTGGCTCACCATTATGTGTCCTCTGCTTTGACTTTGATTTGATTGGCACAGAAACTTACAGATCTGTTATTTCCTTATATTCTATATCCTTCTGTGGGTAAACACCATGTTCTTACACAGAAGAGACTGAGTGATACTTCCTTTCTAGAATGTTTCTACCCAGAATGGAAGAATCAAATCAATAGCTCTAGTCCTTCCTGCCTGACAAATTACTAAATTATAAGCAGGGATCCCGCTAGCTTGAGTTTAAGGTACATTCTACATGTATGCCTGACATGTCATGGCTGGCAATGGGACAGCTCATCAATTACATACTTGTGTATGGGCCAAGGTTGTATCATGAGAAAGAACTCATATTTATGCAGAGGGAGTTGGACTTACAAACTCTCATTGTCAGAGAAGAGGGTTGATTTTGAAGACAGCATAGTTTTTGCTTGGTAGTTTCCCCCAGTCCAGCCTTCATGGACTCAGATCTGGGTCCTAAAGAGAGAGGTGCTTTTTTGAGGGGGTGGGGATAGAGTTTCGCTCCTGTTGCCCAGGCTGGAGTGCAATGGCGTGATCTCGGCTCACTGCAACCTCTGCCTCCTGGGTTCAAGTCATTCTCCGGCCTCAGCCTTACGAGTATCTGGGATTAAAGGCATGCACCACCACACCCAGCTAATTGTTTGTATTTTTAATAGAGACAGAATTTCTTCAAGTTGGTTAGGCTGGTCTCGAACTCCCAGCCTCAGGTGATCCTCCCACCTTGGCCTCCCAAGAGAGATGTGCTTTAAGCAAAAATAAAAAGATTTGCTTATGTTAAATGGTTTGTAAAACATTGGGGAATAAAGTAAGATCCTACTTGACATTCATGTGGCAAAGTTTAGCACAAATAAAATCCCTATGGCCAGGACCCAGACTGCTTTAAAACACCCAGGATTGCAGCGGCTCCAAGATTGCAGCATATCACATATTGTCAGCAGAATCCGTCAGGACAAGCCATGCTTTCTGTGACACAAGTTGCTAGGAGGAGATCATTACAGGGTCTTGGAAGCCATGAGCCTGGCATACAAAATAGTCCTTCGAGAGAGAGGGGGTTCTCAGGCACTTAGGCAACTTCAGGTGGAAGATCTGTTGTGGCATATTTGTTCAAGGGTATGTGAGGCCCCTGAAGGGGACTACACTATCTAAATGAATAAAACTTTGAAGGATACTGAGAGATAAAAATGAATAAAACTTTATCTAGATCTTTACATGGAAATAAGAGCCAGAAAAATCCTATTGGATATTATGCCTGTTACCTTATTCTTAACTCTATCCTGGTGCAAACTAAAGAAACACAGTTTGTGCATATCAAAACTGTTGAATCCTAAGAAAATCACTGAAATTTAAAAAAATAATGTCATGCAAGATTTCAAGATAGAATTTAGGTTAGAAATATGTTTCTGTTTCTCTATTTTTTTTTTTGAGAAAAAATAACCATATTTCAGAAAGTCATGAATTTCTGTGGCCCATATATAAACACTTATTCATAAAAACATGAAATCTGAGTTAGATATGTAAAGTGCTCTTGGACGAGAGTGTTTGATCTTGGTTAGAGGAAATTAGTGGCACTCTAGAGAATGACCCTAATTTTTGAAAGATCAAATATTCCTCTCAAAATATCTAGTACCAAAGATAAACTGTTTATTGAAAAGCATAAGTAAGATTGCTGCCATACTCAAAATATGGAAAGACTAATATATTATTGGTGATTAGGAAGTAATCGGGCTTCAGAATGCTTCCTGTTTTCCTCCTAGTTTTATTCCATTTTTATGATACATTTACAATTGGTTAATGGGGTTTTTTAATTTTAATTTTAATTTTTTTGAGGCAGGGTGTCACTCCATTGCCCTGGATGGAGTGGAGTGACACAATGACAGCTCACTGCAGCCTCAGACTCCTGGACTCAAGTGATTCTCTTGCTTCAGCCTACTGAGTAGCTGGGACTACAGCAACACATCACCATGCTCAGCATTTGTATTTGTTTGTTTATTTTGTAGAGATAGGATTTTACTCTGTTGCCCAGGCTTGTCTCAAACTCCTGCACTCAGGAGATCTACCTGCCTTGGGATCTCAAAGTGATAGCATTACAGGAGTGAACTACTGCGCTTGGCTTGGCTAATGAGTTTTAAATTCTGATGTGTTCCTTCATCTGGATACGTGAGGGCAGACAACCATATGAAGTTATACGGTTTGTTTATTCATTCATTAAGAATGGACTTATTGAGAGCCCAGTAGGACCCATGTAGCAGAGCAGGTACAGAGACATAAAGAAGAGTAAACATGGCCTGAATTTCTTAGTGTCCGAAAGTATAGAAGCAAGATAAAGAGAATTGTTAAAATTGTAATAGAACACTAACTAAATTCCTTTTCGAGACAGAGTGTCTCTCTATTGCCAGGCTGGAGTGCAGTGGCACAATCTCGGCTCACTGCTACCTCCGACTCCCTGGTTTTCAAGCTAGTCTTCTGCCTCAGCCTCCCAAGTAGCTGAGATTACAGGCATGTGCCACCACGCCCAGCTAATTTTTGTATTAAAGACGGGGTTTTGACATGTTGATCAGGATGGTCTGGATTTCCTGAGCTTGTGATCCACTCGCCTCGACCTCCCAAAGTGCTGAGATTACAGGGGTGAGCCACCATGTCCAACTTAAATTCTTTTATGATGAGCACTTGGATTATTTGTAGGTTTGGATATTGAGGATATACTGGTATGAACATTCCTATACAAACACTACTTGGGTAAAAACAGAAATGCAATAGCTGTCATATAATAGGTGCATTTTTAATTTTTGAAGAAGATAGTAAGACTTTTCCAAATCACTCAGATCATTTTACTTTCCTTTTAATAGTTTAAAAGAGTTCAAGATGCCCTACATCCTTGCCAAAATGTCATATTAATGAGTAATTTTTGCCATTCTAATATTTGTGTGGAGATATTTCATTTTGATTTTCTTCTCTTAATCTGATAACTTATGAGGTTGGGCATTTTCCTCAAGTGCTTATTGCTCATTCTACGTTAGTTTTTGTAAAGTATCTGTTCAAATATGTGTCCATCGTTAAATCAGCTTGTTTTTTTTATAATTGGGTTGAGGGAGGTTTGTTTTATATAAATATGAATATACATATTTGTTGAGATATGTGTATTGCAAATAATTTACTGTATTCCATAGCTTGCTTTTTTATTTTATTAAGGGCTTTTAAAAATTATTTTCTTAAGATATAATTCACATACTATACAATTTGCTCATTGTATTAGTAAGGCTCCTCCAGAAAAATAGAAGCTATAGCATTGTGTGTGTGTGTGTGTGTGTGTGTGTGTGTGTGTGTGTGTGTGTGTAATGTTAAGGAACTGACTCACACAATTGTAGAATCTGGCAAGTCAAAAATCTGCAAGGTAGCCTGGCAGTGCAAAGATCCATGGAAGAGCTGATACTGTTTTTCTAGTCCAAAGACATTCTATGGGCAGAATTTCTTCTTCCTTTGGAGAGATCAGCTTTTCTTTAAGACCTTCAACTGATTGGTTGAGGTCCATTCACATTAAGGATTAAGGGTAATTCATTTTATTCAAAGTATACTTACTTAACTGCTAATTTTACCTAAAAATACCTTCACAACAACATCCAGACATGTTTAACAAAATATCTGGGTACAATACCTAACCAAATTGACATACATAATTAATCACCCCACTTAAAATGTGTTATTCAAGGTTTTTAAAATATATTCATTAAGTTCTACAACCATCATTATGATCAATTTTACAAAATTTTATTTCGTAATCCCCAAAAGAAACCCCATACCCATCTTCAGTCATTCAGTTTCTCCCAATCATCCATCTCCCCATCCCTAAGCAACCACCAATATCTCTGTGTCTGTAGATTTACCTATTCTGAAATTTTTGTATAAATATAATAATGTAATCTGGGGTCTTCAGTGCCTAGTTTCTTTCACCTAGCATCTCCTTTTCAAGGACTACTCATGTTTTAGCAGTATAAACATTTATTTTTATTCCTGAACACTATTGCATGGTATGGACATATTACTTTTCATTTATCCATTCATCAGTTGATAAACATTATTTCCCCTTTATGGCTAAAATAAATAGCACTGCTATGATAATGTGTGTACAAGTTTGTGTGGGCATATGTTTTTGTTCTCTTGGGTATTTACTGAAGGCTTGGAATTGCTGGGCCATGCGGTAACTCTGTTGAACTTCCGAGGGGACTGCCATACTCTGTTCCAAAGCGTCTGCCCCATTTTACATTCCCACCAGCTGTGTACAAAAGTTTCAATTTCTCTGCATACTCGTGTTCTTTTCTATCTTGCTTACTCTTGTTATTATCTGTCTTTTTGGCATAATTGTGTTAGTGAGTATGATGTAACATCCCATTTTGGTTTTTATTTGTATTCCCCTGATTACTAATGATATTAAAAGGATCCTTTCATGTGCTTCTCAGCCAATTGTATCTTCTCCACAAAAATGTCTGTTCAATTTTCTGCGTTCATCTTATAATCAATTCACGTATCTTTTTATTATTGAATCTTGTGTTATAGATATCATTTATTCCTTGAATGTTAATATGATTTGCCAGTGAAAATACCATAACCGTTAGTTTTTTCAGTTTTTATTACATCTTGTGTTGATCTTAGTAAGTAACATTATTCAAAGAATTTGTCTGAATCATTGTCTTCAAAATACTTGACATAAATATTTTAATTTTTTATTTATTTTTTAATGTCTCTAGGTGTGCATTGTTAACCTTTCTTTTAATCTTGATAGTAGTATTGCTGTTACTGCTCTTTTTTCAATAATTAATCTACCTACAGGTTTATTACTTTTATCTTACCAAAGAATGAGATTTTCTTTTTGATAATTTTCTATATTTCTGATTTCATTAATTTCTGCTTAACTTTCTGGCACATTTTACATTTATTTTGCTTATTATTTTATGACTTCTTAAGATGAAACTTTATGTTATTAATTTTAGATCTTTTTTCTTTTCTAACATTAACGTTTTTAATTCTAAATTTACCTGTTGGCCAACTCACAGAGATTTTGTTGAATTTTTCATTAGCATCTAATTAAAATATTTTCTTGGGTTTTTTTTTGTAATATCTTCCTCCTGCTATAGTCTTCAAAAACATGTTATCTAATTTTCAAATTTGCTTCCTCAGATTTTTTTATTGTTAATATATTTTATGTAAATCCACTGTGATCAGATAACACATTCTGAATGATTTTAATCTTTAAATTTATTTAAAGCATGGGTTTTATTTGGGTGAATATATATGGGAAATTCCATATAATGTGTATTTTGCCATTATGTGTAGGGTTCTCTAAATGTCAATTGGGAAAACAAATTCAATAATTTTATAGGATTCAGCAAAGTTGTAGAATGCAAAATCAGTATACAAAATCAGTAGCATTTCTGCATGCTAACATCAATCTAAAGAAGTAATTAAGAAAGCAACCTCATTTACTATATGTACAAAAACAAAACACCTAGAAATAAATTTAACCAGAATAAAAAGAACTCTATAAAGAAAATTATAAATAGGAAGGAAAGAAATTGAAGACAATGAGAGATCTCTACAAAGAAAACTATAAAGTATGAATGAAATAAATTAAGGAGAACATATAAAAAGTGAAAAGATGTGCTCGTGAATTTTAAAAAGTAATGTTATTAAAATCTCCACACTAACCAAAGTAATTTACAAATTCAATGCAATCCCTATCAAAATGACATTCTTTGCAGAATTTAAAATAAATTCTAAAATGGGTATGGAACTACAAAAGACCCTGAATAGCCAAAGCAATCTTGAGCCAAAAACAACAAAGCCAAAGTATTGCACTGATTTCAAATTATACTCTGAAGCTAGCTAACCAAAACAGCATGCTATTGTCATAAAAACAGATACAAAGACCAAGAGAACAGAGTAGAGAACCCATAAATAAACTTACATATTAGCAGCCAATTAATGTTTGAGAAAGGGGCAAAGAACATACACTGGGGAAAAGCCTCTTTAATAAATTTTCCTGGGAATACTGGATATCTATATATAAAAAATATGTTATCTAATTTATCTATATATAAAATATGTTATCTAATTTATCTATATATAAAAGAACAAAACTAGAACCTCATCTTTCATCATATACAAAAACCAACTTAAAATGGACTAAACACTTAAATGCAAGACTGAAATTATGAAACTATAAAAGAAAATATTGAGAAAAAACTATGGGACATTGGCCTTGTCAAATATTTTTTTGTGCTGAAAAGCCACAGGCAAGAGTTGCAGAAATAGACAAATGAAATTACATCAAGCTAAAAAGCTTCTGCACAGCAAAGGATACAATGAAAAAGAGTTAAGAGACAACTTACAAAATAGGGGAAAATACTTGCAACAAGGATTAATAATCAAAATATATAAGGAACTTAATATAAAAGAAAGTAAATTTAACAATGGGGAAATGACCTGAACAGACATTCTCAAAAGAAGACATACTAATGGCCAAAAGACATGTGAAAAAATGCTCAACATTACTAATCAACAGGGAAATGCAAATTAAAACCACAATAAGTATCATCTCACTCCAGCAAGAATGGCTATTACCAAAAAGGCAGAAGATAAATACTGGCAAGAATGCACAGAAAGGGAAACGTTCCTATGTTGTTGGCAGGAATGTAAAGTACTATAGCCATTATTAAAAATAGTACGGAGGTTTCTCAAGAAGCTAAAAATGAAACTACTATATGATCCAGCAATCCCACTGATGAGTATATGTCCAAAAAAAAAAATCAGGATATTGAAGAGATGTCTACACTTCATGTTTATTGCAGCAGTATTCACTATAGTCAAGGTATGGAATTAACTTAAGTGTCTTTAAACAAATAAATGGATAAAGACAATACCGTATATACACACAATGGGATATTATTCAGCCATTAAAAAGAATGAAATATTGTCATTTGCAACAGCACACATGGAAGTTGAGGTCATCGTGTTAAGTGAAATAAGCCAGGCACAAAAAGACAAATTTCACATGTGCTTACTTATCTGTGAGAGTTAAAGACATGGATCTCATGGAGGAAAGGAGTAGAATGGTAGTTACCAAAGTCTGGGAAGGGAAAAGGGGGTTGAAGGGAATGTGGGTAAAAATACAGTTAAATAGAAAGAATAAGTTCTAGTATTCAGTAGTCTAATAGAAATATTTCAGTTAATAATTTATTGTATATTTTTAAATTATTAGAAGATGGGATTTATAATGTTCTCAACAAAAAGAAAAGATAAATATTTGAGGTGATAAATGTCCCAATTACATTCATGTATATGATCAATACACTGGGTGCTTTTTTCTCAAGGAAATGATGTCTGGAGTAGGTGCTACAAAGACACAGGCCTATCTGTGAATAATGACTTTAAGTCATTCTTGGCTCACAGAAAGAATATGGGCTTTGGTCACACCCAGGTATAACCTGAATCAAATCAATATCTTTCACTTGGGTAAATTATTTAACCTCACTGATGTATCTCTTTAGCTCTTTGCAGATTGGAAGTACAAATAAAACTCACCTAAATAGGTTGTCAGAAAAATTAGCTACTGCTATTTTTGAGTGAAAGCTGTACTACAGATGCAACTGCAAATACCTGATAATAGATTTCTTGGATTCATCCTATATTAAGCATGGGCTTCTAATGTTTTGACAGCTGGGGACTTGATGAATTTGAAAAGTCAGCCCCTCCCAGCGCCAGTCAATTCCTAGAAATAGTAAATGACTTGCCTTTAAGGGAGTGCAGTGGTCATATGCAAAATCACCAATCCAGAGCCCACAGACTCAACACTTTCTCTTTTAGGCTCTTACAGTCAGGATCATTATCCACCTGCCCGAATCATCCCAGAGCCAGGTACCAGGCAACTAGAGATAACCCTTATGCCCCATAATTTACTAAAATTATCCAAACTAGCCAATCATAAACCTGTTTACTATATCTACCTCACCTGTTCGTCACTGCAGAAGCCAAATTAAAGGCTCTTGTCCATTTTCCCATCTCTCTTTCTGCCTCCTGACCGACCATGGCAATTCCCTACATGACTCTCTCTGTTATGGCACACCCCTTTTGGGAACTGTGAGTAACAGATTATTTTTACAATAGTCATCATTTTCTGATCTTTTGGCTTAATCATAACTGAATAATAATGAAACCTGTATTCTAAAAATAATGAAACCTATATTGAATGATATGATTTCATTCAATATAGGTTTCATGTAATTTCATATCATTCAATATGAAAACTGTATTGAATAATAATGAAACTGTGTTCTAAAAATAATGAAACCTATATTCTAAAACATTCCTGGGGCTCAGAATCACTCATTGGCTTGGTTGCTGACATTTAACTTTGGTTCCTTACAGAACCACTTCCTCTTCTGGTGATATACCTAATCATAGTGACTTTTCCAATCATGTATCATGGACTTTCCCCTTGTCTTTAGAAAAACCCCATTCACATGCATAGCATATTTGCAACAGGAGAAGAAAAAGAATGATTAGTTAAGAGCATTTTCTTAACATTCCCTAGGAACAGTTTTAATATGGTCATGTGTTGCTTAACAACAAGGATAGTTCTGAGAAGTGTGTCATTAGTCTACACAATATACAATTGTACAAGAATATTATTTTTCTTTTATTCTACTTCCGTAACCTTTTTCCTATTTTGTAAGATTTTTAGTTTCAGTTTTTGAAATTCTTGGTTAAAAAATAAGACATAAATACTCATTAGCCTCAGCCTACACTGGGTCAGGATCATCAACATCACTTTCTTCCACCTCCACGTCTTGTCCTACTGGAAAGTGTTCAGCAGCAATTACACGCTGGGACTGTCATCTCCAATGATTGCAACGCTCTCCTCTGGAATACCTCCTGAAAGACCTGTCTGGGGATCTTCTTGAGGAAGTGTCAATCTTTTCTGAAATATATTTATGTTAGTTTGCTTAGTTTGTTTCTCCTTTAATCATAGATTTGCTTGTAAGAAGATAATGCATCATGACCTGGTGTTGGTGGTCCAGGTTTTTAAACTTTTTAGGGAGCTTGCTGAGGTCTGCAAAAGCTTCTGCTAAACTCTTCACGGTGGACTTTTTAAGGGTTATTCTGCTTTTTCTTCTCCTGTACTTTCCTTTCTCTTGCCTCTTCTCCAGCAATGCATTCCTATTCCAGTTCCAACATCTCATTAATCAGTTCTTTAGAAATCACCTCTAGGAGATTCTCAATATCATCCTCGTCCACACCCAGGTTGAAGTTACTTGCTGTCTCAACCACAGCCTTTTCAATTTTTGCAACCCCATCACTCTTGGCAAATTGTTTCATGAGCAAAACTCTTGAATATTTTCTTCCAGATCCCGTTCACACATCCCTTGGAGATATCACCCCAAGCTTAAATGAGATTCATGATGCAATCATAGATGTTGTAACACTGCCAGAATCACATGAGTGTCTGCCTTAGTTGGAGCAATAGCCTGGGCAAAGGTCCTACTCAGGCAATAAGTCCTAGAAATCACTGTAACTCTTTGACCCACTGTTTGGATCAAAGAATTGGCATTTAGAGGGAGAGACATTACTTTGGTATGAGGATGAAGATCACCAATAAAGGAGGATGTGCAGAAGCATTCTCAACAATAAGCAAAATCTTGAAAGTATGTTATTTTGTAAACGGTACTTCTCCATTTTGCTGACATGGCAATTCAGGAGGGAATTTTGGAAAAGGAGCTGACTTATCCATGACTTCTTCGGTTCTACGCTGGCAATGTATTCTTACTGATATGCTTGCAGGCCATGTAACTCTCACCATGCCAGACTCAATGTGTAGTATACAACACTACCTTCCAAGCACAACTGTTATCCTGTCCTTAGAGGGCTAGAAACTTGGCATTGACTTGAACTTATGGATGAAAGTCCCTTCATGCATCCACTTCCAGAATAGAGAAGTTTCAGCCATACTCAATATTTGCTCCAGCAAGTACATCTTCTCCACAATCAGCTTACCTAGAATTTCTGAAAGTTTTTCAGCTGCCTTCACATCAGCACTCACAAACTCACCAGTTAATTTCATATTAGGTAATGAGTAATTATTCTTGAATCATTTAAACTGCCCAGAACTAGTAGTAAATTAAACATTACAGTCAAGTCCAAACTTTTCTTTCATCATTGCAAAAAACTTTTTGCTTTGGCGATGATTATCATAGTGCTGAGCGGAAAACACGTCTGTGTCTAGCCTTCAATCTACATCATTAGAAGTTTCTCCATGTCTGATACAGCCCTTCCAAAATATTTTCTAGTCTCATTGCCTTCAGTGAAGCAGATTGTTTCACAGATTCCATCACTTAGTTCTTTTACTTCAGGATCATAGCTACAGTGCAATGAGATCTATCTGACTAGTGAGCAGTAATCATCACTGATGTTCCACCTTTGTAGTTCTTAATCACTTTTAATTTTGTTTGCAGGTCAATCACTTGATGTAGCTTCTTACTGGCAATATCAGCAGTAGGCTTTTTATGTTTAGAGGCCATGATATATAAAACAAGATGAGATTAAATCATGCAACAAAGAACAGGATGTAATTAAGAGACACAGTAAACAGGAGATATATGATACTGCTGCTGGGATAAAAACAGCATACTGTTTTTAAGTAGTTTTTTTTATTTATTTATTATACTGTAAGTTCTGGGATACATGTGCAGATTGTGCAGGATTGTTACCTAGTTATATACACACCATGGTGGTTTGCTGCACCCATCCACAAGTCATCTACATTAGGTATTTTTCCTAATGTTATTCCTCCCCAATTACCCTACCCTTTGCTATCCTCCTTTAGCTATCCCACCCCCCAACACACCCCAGTGTATGATGTTCCCTTTCCTGTGTCCATGTATTTTCATTGTTTAACAACCACTTATGAGTGAGAACATGCAGTGTTTGGATTTTTGTTCTTGTGTCAGTTTGCTGAGAATGATGGTTTCCAGCTTTATCCATGTCCCAGCAAAGGACATGAACTCATCCTTTTTTATGGCTGCATAGTATTCCATGGTGTATATGTGCCACAATTTCTTTATCCAGTCTATCACTGATGGACATTTGGGTTGGTTCCAAGTCTTTGCTATTGTAAACAGTGCCCCAGTGAACATACTTGTGCATATGTCTTTATAATAGGATGATTTACAATACTGAGTAGCTAGGACTACAGATACCTGTCACCATGCCTGGCTAATTTTTGTAGTTTTATTAGAGACAGGGTTTCACCATATTGGTCAGGTTGGTCTCGAACTCCTGAGCTCATGATCCACCCACATTGGCCTCCCAAAGTGCTGGGATTACAAAACTTTTTTTTTAATAAGAAGGAGCACATTCTAAAATGTCAGAAAAGCAGTCACTAAATAAACCAGCAACATAGTTGTTTATTATCATTATTGAGTATTATGTATCACACATAATTGTATGTGCTACATTTCATATGACTAGAGGTATAGTAGATTTGTTTATGCCAATATTAACCACAGATGTGTGACTAATGCATTGCAGTACAATGTTATAATGGCTAAGACATCACTGATAGTATGTTTTTAGCTTTGTTATGATCTTATGGGACCAGCACTGTATATCATCAACCAAAACAGTGTTATGTGGCACTGACTGTATATAGAACAAAATCTCTTTGCAGTATAGTTTAAAATAACTTCAGAAGAAATTCGTATCATTCAACACTACTTCATAACCATTATTGTATTATTTTTACTTGGTAAAGCACATCATGTACTTTTTTTGCTTAATCATTGTGGTAACAAGCTTATTATTTCCACTTTCTAGTTGGAGGGCATTAAGTTCAGAGAGATTATGCCTCACCAGTAGCAAAGCCAACTTTAGAACTCTGGTCTACTTCACCTCCCTCTTGTGTTCCTTGTGTACCTTTCTTTCTGTTACACCGCGTCCCATCAACAACATTACTTTTCATGATGAGACAGAGATAACTGTGATAATGATAATGATGGGAATAAGGTGTGTTCAAAGTATTTTATGTCTAACGCTTTTATTTTTATTTCTGCAAAAAAGCCTTTACTTTATGCCCAAACATAAATAAAAGGTCATGTTTCATGATCTAGAAAAAAGAAATTGTTCTTCCAATTTTTGCCTAGGCTATTTTCTTCCACACAATGAAATATTTTTCTATGCTGTTTTCTTAACTGTGAATAAGGTTACAAGACGGAGTATTCAACCAAAGCAATTATAATTGGCTACAAACATAATCCAATAACCTCATTTCACCCATATTGTTAAAAGAGTTAATTGGACCTCCATAGCCACCAGCTAAATGTGTTGCTGTAGGCAAACAGTGAATCCAATTTCCTCCATAAACATAGCTCTGCCGAAGTGGAACTTCGGGCAAAGGAGAGAGGATTCTAGGGTGTAAGGTACAAAGATCATCCATTTGCTTCCACTTATCTGATCCTGCCAGTTCAGAAAGAAGAGAGATAATATTTATTTATATATCTATCATCTGTATATCTTTTTAATAGAAACAAGTAAACAAAAAAATAATAACTTGAAGTACAGCCAAGTTTAACTCAAATCAGCAGAAAAGAGCTCCCCTTCTTCCTGCGCTAGACATCTACTAAACATTGCACCTAATATCTTTATGTGTTAATCTACAGGAGAGGGGTGTTTTTGTCCACATAATTGCTTTTTTCTGTCTTCTGGGCACATCAACAATTTTTTTTCTCTTTAACATTTCAGAATGTAGTATGACTATTTTAAAAATAACTTGCTGGCTTAGTCGTGATGCCATTCAGGTCAGTAGTAACCTCATCAGGGATCTTAGAAAGACATATGTGTGTATGGATTTCTGTTCCCACTGCACTCCTCATTCACATTGTAACCTGGGCAAGTTAGAGAGCATTTTAAAATCTTTCTTCGTTTGCCTCTGAAAGAGAGTCATAATTGTGTCTTTCTTTTACTCATGGGGCCAAGAAAAGATTAAATGTGAATGAATTCTTAAAGTTGAAAATACACACAGATGTGAGAAAGTATTCAACAAATAAATTCAACAAACAATAATGTAAATAAGTACAAAAGAGAAAATTTATCTTACTTCCAAATACAAGTGATTTTTCAATCTCTTAGAACCTAAGTTATGTCTCAACAGCAAATTTCCAGGAAAGTCTCTCTCTTGAGTGTTCTCTGATATTTTAATAATTCAGATTTTAGGTGTTATGGCTTTTAAATACCCTTTAAAATTGGGGATTTCACCAAATTCAAATGGCCAGTCATTTTAGTCCAAATTAGTAAGCTTATATACCAGGCATTTTTATGGTCTGAGCTGACAAGGCAGCATTTATAAACTCTAATTTTCTTTTGGAAAATAATGCCTTTTCCTCTGTATATTTTATTAACAACCTTTGCTTTCCAAGATGTTTCTTAAACGAAGAAGAGGATAAAGAGAATACTGGTCCTTCAAAGTGCTGTGTTAGAGCCTTTACAAATGCCAAATATTTGAGCTTTCTTTTAACATATTATTCAATGTTCCATAACCCATTTGTGTCTCAGAAAAGAAACCATCTCTTTACTTGCTTTGGGAATCTTAAATCTACAAAGTACTTTGCACAATTAGTGTTAAACCTTATATTTGCCAAATCTCTCCCTGTTTGTGTTACTCAACAGAACACTCAACATTATGACATAAGCAGCAGGAATCAAAATTAAGGTAATGTTAGTTGTTAAGTGTAACAATAATTGTCGTTATAAAAGATTTATGGAGCTTAAAGTTCTGTAAGGGAGATGAACCATGAGCCCAAAACAGTTAATGAACAATGCAAAACAGCATATCATTAAGGAAAGCAATTTGTAAACCTATTTGTCAAAGTTGTAGTAATGGAGAAAAGATAGATTATAAAACTCAGTACAAACTTTTCGGAGGTGAGACATGAATTGAGCCTGGTATTGCAGGAAGTGGGGTGGCTGGATATAAATAAAATAAAATGTGAGAAAAGAACTTCCAGATTGGGTTTCAATGTGGGACTACAGTGCATAGCTATCAATGTGTTTGGGTGTGTATAGCACACTACTCTTTTTTATCCTTTTCTTTAAATGAAGGTAAATTGATACATTTGAATGATTTGGAATTTTCCTAGTTTATGTACCCTCAGTGAACACGTAAGTGTTTTGTCTGAATTCAATTCGTTTTCTTGGCATAGCAATCTGCTTCTTGAAATACTCTTCCTTAGCTCAAGTTATAGTGTCTAAGATTTTTTTTTCCCAAAACCCTGCTGAATATATAAAATTGCTGGCCATACTTGATTGGTTCAGGATAGGACTCTGACTTCAGCTCAACAAATGAGTCACCTATCAAATATTTTTTTCAAATCTTGGAACAAGGGAAATCATTAGATCAGTTTCTCACTATGATCTGTAATATGTGAAATGCAGATGCTCTCAACAATCATGAGTTTGGTCAAGTAGAAAGCGGCTGTGACATAGTAGAGAAGAATGATATTGACACAGAGAGAAATGGGATGAAGCTAAAAGAAAGAGAGAGAGAAAGAGACAGAGAGATGACCTTAAGCATCTCAATGGTTGTGTTCTTTCCATGACCCAACCACAATGTTGTTGTTGGTTAATTTTTTTAGTGTTTACAAGTGAAAATGTACTAACTTACTAGCAAATAAACAATGATATGGAAACACCAAGTTTAGCCTGTGGTTGTCCACAAATACTACTGTGCAAAGTGAGATAACTCAGACACAAAAACACAAATACATGTTCTCATTTATAAGTGGGAGCTAAATAATATGTATAAATGGACATAGGGTGTGCAGTGATAGGCCATGGGGACTTAGAAGGGATAGGGATTGGAGGGCGATAATGAGAAATTACTGAATGGGTACAATGATCATTAATCAGGTGATGGATACACTGAAAGGCTTGACTTCACCACTATGCAATATGTCCACGTAACAAAATTACACTTGTACCTCATACATTAGTACAAAGAAAAAAATTAAAAATAAATAAAGTAAAGAGATCCCCTCTGGTTGCCCCATAGCCATAGGACTCATCAAATGGAACACATAATGCCTTACAGCCACTATTCACCAACCCCTTAACTTACTGTCATTGTGGAGTAAACAATCCACATCATCAGTCACAGCAAACTTAGAGTTCTGGGATCTTTAGCCTTTGTTGTAAGGCCCATTTTGGTTTAATGATTCCTCTCTATTTTCTAGTAAATAAAAACTTCACTCACTTACTTGTTACAAAGAAGTCAGAACATCCTGGGGTGCTCACCAGAAACATATACCAATGGGTTTGTGATCACTTTCTTTCTATGATACCCTCTGCAATAAGACAACAGGACACCATTTCTATTTTTAATGAGGGAAGGAATTAGCAATGGGTATGAGTAAAAAATGTGTGCAAAGAAGAGCCAGTCCTATTTGCCTTTAGTCTTATTATTTGAATAGTCTATGCAGGAAAATGTAACTTGGTTCCTTAGTTATGAATAATTTTGATAGTTACACTAAGCCAGGACATGAGATAATGTTCCTAGACAAAATGAAAATGGTATGTACACATTATATTGTAGCACCAAATGAAGTCGTAATGCAAACAGAATGTTCATTGCAGAAATAGTTATTCCTTAGCAGGTTTGGTCATGCCCTAAGGCGTCAATAAACAGAAGAAGCCCTCCCTAAGGCTTAAGAAAAGGCCAGGACATTATATTTTGTGTGTAGAGGTGAAAGGCTTATAATGGTAAATTCTTCAGCATATATTTTTGCCTGATTTGTAAATATTTTTATAAGGAAAATATAATTTAGTTTGTCAACTCTAGGATGTAAGAAGTCATTTAATGTATAAAGGTGATTCCTAGAAGCTTAATATGGAACAAAGAGGGGATTACCTTACTTATAACACAGACACCTTTCAGCAATCGATTTAAAGATAAAGAACATCTTTATTTCTGCCGTCATTTCATTATTTATCCAGTAGTCATTCAGGAGCAGTTTAGGGTGAGTTTTCATGTAGTTGTGCAGTTTTGAGTGAATTTCTTAATCCTGAGTTCTAACTTGATTGCACTCTGGTCTGAGAGACTGGTTGTTATGATTTCCATTCTTTTGCATTTGCTGAGGAGTGATTTACTTCCAATTATGTGGTCAGTTTTAGAGTAAGTGCGATGTCGTACTGAGAAAAATGTATATTCAGTGGATTTGGGGTGGAGAGTTCTGTAAATGTCAATTAGATCTGCTTGGTCAAGATCTGAGTTCAAGTCCTGGATATCCTTGTTAATTTTCTGTCTCATTGATCTGTCTAATATTGACAGTGGAGTGTTAAGTCTCCCGCTATTATTGTGTGGGAGTCTAAGTCTCTTTGTAGGTTAAGAACTTGCTTTATATATCTGGGTGCTCCTCTATTGTGCGCATATATATTTAGGACAGTTAGCTCTTCCTGTTGCATTGATCCTTTTCTATTTTATAATGCCATTCTTTGTCTCTTTCGATCTTTGTTGATTTAAAGTCCATTTTATCAGAGACTAGGATTGCAACCCCACCTTTTTTTTTGCTCTCCATTTGCTTGGTAAATCTTCCTGCATCCCTTTATTTTGAGTCTATACGTGTCTTTGCATGTGAGATGAGTCTCCTGAATACAGCACACTGATGAGTCATGACTTTTTATCCAATTTGCCAGTCTGTGTCTTTTGATTGAGGCATTTAGCCCATTTACATTGAAGGTTAATATTGTTATGTGTAAATTTGATCCTGCCATTTTGATACTAGCTGGTTTTTTGCCCATTAGTTGATGCAGTCTCTTCACTGTGTCAATGGTCTGTACCATTTGGTATGTTTTTTCAGTGGCTGGTGCTGGTTGTTCCTTTCCCAGGTATAGTGCTTCCTTCAAGAGCTCTTGTAAGACAGGCCTGGTGGTGATGAAATTCCTCAGCAATTATTTGTCCCTAAAGGAAGGCAGAAATAAAGATGTTCTTTGAAACCAATGAGAACAAAGACATGGTGTACCAGAATCTCTCGGACACATTTAAAGCAGTGTCTAGAGGGAAATTTATAGCATTAAATGCCCATATGAGAAGCAAGGACAGATCTAAAATCCACCCCCTATCAACACAAGTAAAAGAACTAGAGGAGCAAGGTCAAACAAATCAAAACCTAGCAGAAGATAATAAATAATTAAGGTTAGAACAGAGCAGAAGGAGATAGAGACACAAAAAACCCCTTCAATAATTGAATAAATCCAGGAGCTGGTTTTTTGAAAAGATCAGCAAAATAGATAGACAGCTAGCCAGACTAATAAAAAAGAAAAGAGAAGAATCGAATAGATGCAATAAAAAATGATAAAGGGGATATCACCACCGCTTCCACAGAAATACAAACTACCATCAGAGATTACTACAAAGACCTCTATGCACATAAATCAGTAAATCTAGAAGAAATGGATAAATTCCTGGACACTTACACCCTCCCAAGACTAAACCAGAAAGAAGTTGAATCCCTGAATAGACCAATAACAAGCTCTGAAGTTGTGACAGCAATTAATAGCCTACCAACCAAGGTAATTCCAGGTCTAGACTGGTTGATAGCTGAATTCTACCAGACATACAAAGAGATACTGGTACAATTCCTTCTGAAATTATTCCAAACAATACAAAAAGAGGGACTCCTCCCTAACTCATTTTATGAGACCAAAATCTTCCTGATACCACAACCTGGCAGAGACACAACTAAAAAAGAAAATTTCAGGCCAATATCCATAATGAGCATCAATGTGAAAAATTTTAATAAAATACTGGCAAACCAAATGCAACAGCACATCAAAAAGCTTATCTGTCAAGATCAAGTAGGCTTGATCCCTGGGATGCAAGGCTGGTTCAACATACACAAATCTATAAACATAATCTGTCACATAAATAGAACCAAAGACAAAAACCACATGATTATCTCAGTAAATGCAGAGAAGGCCTTCAACAAAATTAAATAGCCCTTTATGCTAAAAACTCTCAATCAACTAGGTATCAATGGAATGTATCTCAAAATAATAAAAGCTATTTACAACAAATCCACAGCCAATATAATACTGAATGGGCAAAAACTGGAAGCATTCCCTTTGAAAACTGGCACTAGACAATGGTGCCCTCTCTCACCATTCCTATTCAACATAATATTGGAAGTTCTAGCCAGAGCAATCAAGTAAGACAAATAAACAAAAGGTATTCAATTAGGAAAAGAGGAAATCAAATTGTCTCTATTTTTAGGTGACATGATTGTATATTTAGAAGACTCCATCATCTCAGCTCAAAATCTTAAGATTATAAGCAACTTAGGCAAAGTCTCTGGATACAAAATTAATATGCAAAAATCACAAGTATTCCTATACATCAATAACAAGCAAACAGAGAGTCAAATCATGAGCAAACTCCCACTCACAATTGCTACAAAGAGAATAAAATATCTAGGAATACAGCTAACAAAGGATGTGAAGGACCTCTTCGAGGAGAACTACAAACAACTACTCAAGGAAATAAGAGAGGACACAAGCAGATAGAAAAACATCTAATGCTCATGGTTAGGAAGAATCAATATTATGAAAATGGCCATACTGCCTGAAGTAATTTATAGATTCAGTGCTATCCCCATCAAGTTACCATTGACATTCTTCACAGAGCTAGAATAAACAACCTTAAACTTCATATGGAACCACACAAGGGCTCACATAGTCAAGACAATCCTAAGAAAAAAGAACAAAGCTGGAGGCATCATGCAACCTGACTTCAAACTATACTACAAGGCTACAGTAATCAAAACAGCATGGTACTGGTACCAAAACAGAGATATAGACCAATAGAACAGAATTGAGGCCTCGGAAGTAACATCACACATTTACAACCATCTGATCTTTGACAAACCAGACAAAAACAAGCAATGGAGAAAGGATTCCCTGTTTAAAAAATGGTATTGGAAAAACTGGCTAGCCATGTGCAGAAAGCTGAAACTAGACCCCTTCTTACACCTTATACAAAAATTAACTCCAGATGGATTGAAGATTTAAATATAAGATCTAATATCATAAAAACCCTAGAAGAAAACATAGGCAAAACCATTCAGGACATAGGCACATGCAAGGTCTTCATGACTAAAACACCAAAAAATGTCAACAAAAGCCAAAATATACAAATGATATCTAATTAGGCTTAAGGGCTTCTGACAGCAAAAGAAACACTCATTAGAGTGAACTGGCAACAAACAGAATGGGAAAAAATTTTTGCAAGCTACCCGTCTGATAAAAGGCTAATATACAGAATCTATAAATAACTAAAACAAATTTACAGCAAAAAAACAAGTCCATCAAAAAGTGGGTGAAGGATATGAACAGACACTTTCAAAAGAAGACATTTATGTGGTCCACAAACATATGAAAATGTTCATCATCACTGGTCATTAGAGAAATGCAAATCAAAACCACATAGAGATACCATCTCACACCAGTTAGATTGGCTATCATTAAAAAAATCTGGAGATAACAGATACTGGAGAGGATGTGGAGAAACAGAAATGCTTTTACACTGTTTGTGGGAGTGTAAATTAGTTCAACCATTGTGGAAGAAAGTGTTGTGATTCCTCAAGGATCTAGAAATATACATTCCATTTGACTCAGCAATCTTATTATTGAGAATATACCCAAAGGATTACAAATCATCCTATTATAAAGACACATGCACATGTATGTTTATTGCAGCACTGTTTACAATAGTATAGACTTGGAACCAACCCAAATGCCCATCAAGGATAGACCGGACAAAGAAAATGTAGTACATATACACCATGGAATACTATGCAGCCATAAAGAACGATGAGTTCATGTCCTTTGCAGGGACATGGATAAATCTGGAAACCATCATTCTCAGCAAATTGACACAAGAACAGAAAACCAAACATCGTATAAGTGGGTTTTGAACAATGAGAACACATGGACATAGGGAGGGGAACAGTACACACTGGGGTCTGTTGGGGGATGAGGCCCTAGGGGAGGGATAGCAAGGGATGGGAGATTGGGGAGGGATAACCTTGGGAGAAATACCTAAGGTAGGTGATGGGAGGATGGAGAGAGCAAACCACCAGGGCATGTGTATACCTAGGTAACAATCCTGCAAGATCTGTACATGTACCCTAGAACTTAAAGTATAATAAAATAAATAAATAAAGATAATAAAGACCATCTCATTAGGAGTCCTGTAGCTTATGATTTATGAAGCCAGTCAATCATCCAATATTTATTTGATGAGTAGGAAATGTAATTGAAGATATTATTTTTGTCTCTTATTTAGCATAATTTGTTGTAATCCTCAGAGAATTTGTTTAGATCTTCATTTTCTTTCATCAAAATTATAATAGCTTTTAGTATTTCTGCTCTTAATGTTGCCTCCTTGAATTCTGTAGCCAGAGTTATTTGCTAAATTGCAAAAGCATTGTAAGTTCTACAATTAGACTGCATTAGGTCAAATCCTGTCTCTGTTATACTCTAAGTATACACTTGGTCAAGCTGCCTAACTTCTCAGGATCTTGCTTTCTTCATCTATGAAATGGGGGTTCAAATAGCATCTATCTTGCAAGGATGTTATGAAGTATAAACAATGGGTATATGTCTAAATTACTTAGAGTAATATGTTGCTCCTGGCAAGGGCTCAAGGAATATTAGTTATCTCTAAAATGTCAAACCTCCATCTTAAAAACAAACCAGGAATGTCCTACTGCCTATCAAAGCTGGCCCAAATTATTCAGCATGACATTGTATAGCATTCAAATCCTGGCTTCAACATTTTATACCACCTTCTCGTCCCCCATATATTTCCTTTTTCATTTATTCTGAACTCACAGAACTCCATTGTGTCTTTTCATTGTCACTGCTCTTTCTGTCCTCTACCCCTCCTTTTCTGTTGCCTTTGGTAAACAGCTGTTCATTCTTCCAGATGAGTCCTTGAAAGGCAGTGTTCAAGAGTCTTAGGAGTCAAAAGGTGTGAATTTGAATCTCTTGGCTTCATCACTTACCTACCAAATGATCTTGGATAGATTATGTTAATTTTTGCACCTAATTTTTCTTAGTTTTTTTTTAATCTGTAAATTGTGTAGTAGTTACAAAAAGTCACTGAAATAGCACAGCTGCAGTGCTTAGAACCCTGACCAGCATATGGTAGAAACTGTAATGTGCCCCACCCCACTCTGCCAATTGTTACCTTCTTTGTACTACCTTTGCTAATGCCTCAGGACAGAACAAGTCATTTTTTTTTTATGATTTATATATTAGTAAGGGTTCTCCAGAGAAAACAGAACCAGTAAGATATGTCTCTTGCTCCCTCTCTAAGATAGATAGATAGATAGATAGATAGATAGATAGATAGATAGATGATAGATAGATAGATAGATAGATGATAGATAGATAGATAGATAGATAGATAGATAGATAGATAGATAGATAGATTTTAAGTAACTTGCTCATTTGATTGATGGTCGGGAAAGGTAAGTCCAAATTCTGCAAAAAATTCTGACAAGAGTTAATGTTTCAGTCTTGAAGTCAAGGCAGTCTGGAAAAGCATTTCTTCCTCTTTGTGGGGACCTCAATCTTATCTCTTAAGACCTTCAACTGATAGGATGAGCACTATCTTCATTGTGAAGGATAATCTGCTTTACTCAAAATCTATTGGTTTAAATGTTAATCATACCTAAAAAGTACCTTCACAGCACCTATATTACTGTTTGACCAAACAGCTGGGCACCTTCACCTTGCCATGTTGACACCTTAAAAGTTAACTTTTATAGAAATACACTATTCATGGCATTTATTAACTTGAATGGTAACTTTATGAGTATAGGTCTGTACTGTAATCTGCTTGAACTTACTGTAATCTGCTTGAATGCTAATAAGAAGTCTCCTTTTATTATAGACCTTCATTTTCTCTCATCAAAATTATGATAATAGCTTTCAGTATCGCTGATCTTAGTGTTGCTTCCTTGAACTCTGTAGCCAGAGTTCTTTTGCTAAATCTGAAAAAGATTGTAAATTCCACAGACTACGTTAGTTCAAATTCTGGCGCTGTAACTCTCCAAGTATAACCTTGGTCAAGCTGCCTAACTTTTCAGCATTTTGATTTCTATAAAAGGATAACTTTTATTAGTTATATCTGCCATCCTGCCATTGGTGCAAAGCACAGTTCCTTAAAACCAGTAGGCGAGGTGCATATTGTGGCTCCAAACAAATCAAGATGTAGAAAATTTTCATCACAATAAAAATATTCAGTATTACTCCTCAGTCACCCACCATCTCCTCTACCCCAGGCAATCACAGATCTGATTTCTGTTACTACAGAGTTGTTTCGCAAGTTCAGACTTTTATGAGTCATGTGGTTTCTCACAGTTAGCAAAATATTTGTGAAATTCATTTATTTTCAGTGTATCAGCAGTTTATTTCTTTTTGTATTTGAGTAGCATTCTATTTTATGAATATTTAATATTGTTAACTCATTCATGGAAAATTTACAGTTTGGGGCTACTATAAATATATTTGTTATGAATCTTTGCATTACAAGACTTTTTGCAGATATATGTTTTCATGTCTATTTGTCTTGTGATAAATTGATGATTAACTTTAAAAGTACATAATAAATTGTTTACCAGCATAATTTTATCATTTTATACTTAAACCAGCAATGTATTAGAATTTGAGTTAATTCTGTGTCTCTGCAGTTTGGAAATTTTCCATGTTATTACCTCTAACATTTCAGTGATGTGCAGTGATACTTTATTATGTTTTAAATTTACACTTCTTGAATATTAATGTTATAAATTTTCATGTTACCATTTGGCTTGTGTCTGTATATATGTATATGTTTGTAATATTTAAAATATTTGTATATTTAAAAATTTAAATTTTTATGTAATCACTGCTATAGCTTGATCTCACAATTTTGAGATATCATATTTTATTACAATTCAGTTCAAAGTATTTTCTAATTTCCCTTGTGATTTCCATTTTGACCAATTAATTATTTAGAAGTGTATCATTTAATGTCCAGATACCTGAGTTTATTTCCCAATAACTTAAAAAAATTATTATTAATATAATTACATTTTTGACAGAGAGCATACTCTATATGACATCAATGTTCCTAAAATTCATTGAAATTTCTTATATAACCCAGTATGTTTTATTTTTGTGCATTTTCTACATATCCTTAAAATGAATGTGTACTATGCAGTTGTTACGTGTAATGTTTTATAAATGTAATGTTAATCAATTTGGTTGATAGTGCTATTTATCTTCTCAATTTTTTGTCTCCTCTTTGCTTAATATGAACAGAAATATTTCTATTTCTTCTTTTACTTCTGCTAGTTATTTTTCATATATTTTGAGGTTCTGCTATTAAATTCATATACATTTCGGTTTTTGTATTTTATTTAACACTTAACTGTCTTCATTATGAAATATTCTTATTTTAATCTCTGTTAATAGTTAACATCCTAAGGCCTTCTCTGATATTACATAGCCACCTCAGCTTTCTTTGGATTAGTTTTTGGTGCATCCTGTCCCATCTCTTTTACTTGTAACCTATCTGTGGTTTTATATTTAAAGATAATTTCTTATAGAATACATGTAGACCTAACTTGCTTTTTTATACAACCTGAAGATATCTGACTTTTAATTACTGTGTTTAATTCATTTGCATTTAATCTAAGTATTGGTACAGTTTGCTTTAAGTCCATCTTCTTGATATCATCATGAACCTTTCTATATTTCTTTTATATCATTTTTCTGCCTTCATTTGGCATAATTAACTATTATTTAGACTTCTATATTATATATGCTATTTTCATATTACCTATAACCCTGCGTTAATCATTTTTCAGTGATTATTCTAGGGTTTATAGTATACTTCCTTAACTTCTCATAATTCATCTTCATATAATTATCACACCACCTCATATATCATGTAACTCACATTATCCCCTCAACCTTCTTTTATGCCCCTATGGTTTTAATGTTACCATCGCATATGTTATAAACCCCACAATATGTGGTTATTATTTTTTCTTTAAAGTCAATTATCTCTTAAATTAGAAAAATTAATTTCTTTTATTATACATTTTCTCAAATTTAACATTTTTGGCTCTTTTCATTCTTTTGTTTAAATCTGAGTTGCATCTGGTATCATTTTTCTTTCAGATGAATGGAGATATTTTAATATTTTCTGTGCTGTCCTTTGACTAGTACCTTATTATTTTTCAGTATACACATTTACAGCTAAAATTTCTCTCTAAGCCTAGCTTTTGCTGCTTCATATATTGTATCATCATTTTCATTCATCTCAAAGTGTTTTCTGATTTTCCTTTTGATTTTTTTATTGGTTACTTAGGAGTATATTATTTGATTTTACATATTGATAATTTTCTCAGTTTCCTTTTGTCATTATTTTTCATTTCAATGCACTGTGGCTGGGAAACACACTTTATATAATTTTAATTATTGTATATTTATGGAGAATTGTTTTATGGCCTAACATATGGTTTATTCTGAACAATCTTGCTGTTGTTGGGTTGAGTATCCTATAGATATCTGTTAATCTAATTGGTTAATAGTGTGACCTCCATCTTCTTTTTTCCTGAGTGATCTTCTTTGGGGTTGTTCTATACATCATTGAAAGTGGTGTATTGAAGCCTCCAATACTCCTACTAGTTTCTGCCAAGGGCTGCTTTATATGTGTTAGTGCTTTCTCTCAAAGCTTGGGGAGGAAGTTTACAAATCAGTCCTAAACTTAATTTCTTGATTGCATAGAGCCTCAAGGTCAGAGAGAAGTACGACTGTAGAGTTGGCCAGGTACGGTGGCTCACGCCTGTAATCCCAGCACTTGGGAGGCCAAGGCAGGCAGATCACTTGAGATCAGGAATTTGAAACCAGCCTGGACAACATGGTGAAACCCCATCTCTACTAAAAACACTAAAATTATGGTGGCCAGCACCTGTAATTCCAGCTACTCGGGAGACTGAGGCAGGAGAATTGCTTGAACCCAGAGGCAGAGGTTACAGTGAGCCGAGACTGCACCACAGCATGCCAGCATGGGCAACAGAGCAAGACTCCATCTCTAAAAAAAAAAAAAAAAAAGAGTGTGGAGTCTTCTTCTTGAGCCTTTTCATGGGCATGTGCATAGGTCTGGGCATGGGTATAGCCATGGCTATGTGCATATGGTCTTCTACATTCCCAATGTGTATCAGATTCTCAAAATAGCCCTCTATGAACCTCTATTTCACTAGCATTTTCCACTATTATTTTCATATTTCCTTTTTTATTTAGTGAGCTGTTTTGGTGCCAACTTGTACTTCCAACTCAGTCAAGTGTGATGATAAACAACTGGTACACACACACACACACATACACACACACACACAGATGCAGACACCCCTGGGTTAAACTGTGCTTACACTGTATGAGCTTGCAGTCAGATCAAATAAAAGACAGTTAAGGTGGTTAGTTCAAAGGATACAAAACTTAGGTTATATAGGAGGCATGAGTTCAAGAGGTCTGTTGTACAATGCAGTGATTATAATTCTTAACAACATATTTCAGTCTTAAAAGTCACAGAATAGCATTTGAGTGTTCTCACCACAAAAATACATATGTGAAGTAGTGCTTATGTTAATTAGCTTGATTTAGCCATTCCACATTATATTTATATTTAAAAACAACATGTTCTACACAACAATATATAAGTTTTATAGATTTTAAAAAAGACAAGTAACTGAAGTTTAATAGGAAAGTATCAGACAGACTAAATGTGAACAATTTGGGAGAATGGGTTTTTGAAGGAGCTCCCTCCAACCCTTTTCTGTCTCTTCTGAGGGCACTCAGTTCTTAGTTTTCACCATGATTGTGGAGCTATTAGTTTTCTCAAGGCTACCACAGAGCTGGAGAGAGGGAAAGGGAAATAGGACAAGTTAAAATACCACAAAGTTCACCATTCTTACCAGTGTTCAGTCATTTCTCTTACATAAATGCTCCTCAAATTGATACATGCATTTGGTTAATTTTTACAGTTTTGAAAGAATTTGATTTTGACAATGTTTGCAACTCTACTCACTACTTTTTGGAGGAGAGAAGTTTCCAAGGTCCTTATAACATCATTTACACTGATGTCACCCAGATGTAATTTTATTTTATTTTTATTCTTTGATAAGTAATGTTTTTATTCCCCTTCTGGTGCTGTAATGTTTTCATCTTTATCTATTTTTTTAGTAATCTGATTATAATATGCCCTTTCTTGGTGATTTCTTGATTCAGGTTATTTAGACTTCTTGGCATTATAGGCTGATTTATTTTTCCTAAAATTTGTACATTGTTGGCTTTTTTTTGCCTAGCATCATGATCTCTTTTTCTTCTCTAACTCTAATTATGCATATGTAGAAAATCTGATATTGTCATTGATTCTTGAGTATTTTTAATCTTTTTATTTTCCCGATGGCTTTATGTTATATAATTTTTATAACTATTTAGTCATATTCATTGTTTCTTTTTCTGCTGTATCTAATCTACTGACATGTCAGTGATTTTTTTAATTCTAAGATACAATATTTTTCACCTCTACAAATTTTATTAGGTTACTTTTAAAATTACCCATTGCTGTGTGCATTTTATTTGTTTTCTTGTTTATTTACTGAATTTTTTAATAATAAATATAGTAACATCCTTCTCTGCAAATCCCATAATATCTCTTATTTTTAGCATGTTTCTAATGATTAAATTCTCTCTTGGTTATGGGTAAATTTTTAAAATTTCTTATCATGACTAGTCATGTTTTCTTGTAGCAAAATGTGAATTTTCTGAAGTTGTGTACTTGACTTTTATGTTATGTCTACCTTCACAGGTCACTGAACTTTGATCTAGCAGGCAATTAAATTATTCATGGAAAAGCTTAATTCTTTCAAGATTAATTTTTGCTTCATTGGCGTAAGTTTAGAGTAGCCTTTATTTGTTAGCTAGATTGACTCTACAGATGCTTCCTGGCTTTCTACTGAATATGCTAGCTGTTCATAATGACTCTCCCCTCTAGTTGGTTAAAACTTGAAAACCCCCAATCCCCATGTGAACTCTTGGAATTATTTAGCTTTCAGTTTCTTGATAATTCTTTGCTCAGTCTCAGGGAGTTTCACACGTTTCTTAGTAGTTAACCCCAAGATCACAAGGACTTGAAGGTAGATTTCTGATATATTTCCTGCACTGTAAACTCTGAGTTCAATTCAGCAAACCAACTAAGTTATATTACTCGACTCAGATTGTGATATAGAAATTATCGCTGGCCACGATAATTATAGGACTGACATTATATTAATTATCTTTCCATCAGGGATCAGAATCTTGCACTGCCTGTTGGCTGACAATTGAACAAAGTTGTCACACTTACTTTGTTCTTTTCTCTTTGTTAAAAGCAAAAGAGTTAGGTTCAGTTGAGATATAGAATCAACGTTGAAAGAAGTTCCAGTCTTTCCCGTTTATTTTTAACTTCTCGATATTTTGGTCTTTTCCTCCAAAAATTAATTTTTGTAAATGGCAATATAAAATTGCACCAAAATATTAACAGTAATAGTAGGGAAGGTATAGGTATCTTGCTTAACCCCTCTCTCTCACCCATAAACCTTCTGAAAGCAATTACTTTTCTTTCTTTTACCTGTTTATTGAAACAGATTAGGCATTAATTCTCTGGATTTTCTTCCCAATGCTGACACTTATTTGTTACTTTTGGTTAAGAATATTTCTTTTATGCATTACTAAGTCAGTCCTACTGTCAGTACATTAATGCTACTGTAGTTTTATTTTATTCTTTTTAAAATGTTTTTCTTTTCCTTTTTTCTCAGTTTTTCTTTTTTGGGGGGATGGGATGTCACTCTGTCACCCAGGCTGGAGTGTAGCCAGCTGCAATCTGGACTGACTGCAACCTCCACCTCCTGGGCTCAGAAGATCCCTCACACCTCAGCCTCCCGAGCAGCTGGGACCGCAGTCATGCACCACCGTGCCTGGCTAATTTTTCCTACTATATTCAAGGATGAAACAAGAAGCTAATCAGTCAATCACCTTGTACCAAGACATCTGCATTGACACGTTCAGATGAGAGGTCTTGTAGAACAGTGGTTAAAGAACCCCCCTCTTTAGATTTTAGACATTCCAATTTCTGGCACTTTTAAACTTTGTAGCCTTCTGCAAGTTGCAGAACTCACTGTATTTCATTTGTATAATGGCTACAGTGAGAGTGACTGCTTCATAGACATTTTTCCTGAGAAGGAAATGAGATAATGCCAGTAAACTGCCTAGCCTTCTTTATACTGTATCTGTCGCGTGGTAAACACATTTTTTATGAATACTGTAGAGAAGAAAGAGGTATTAAAGGAAAGAGGAGCAGGAAGAAGAAGGGGTGAGGGGTGAGGGGAGAGAAGAGGTGTGGAGGGGAGGGGTGAAGGAGGAAGAGGGAGGTGAAGTGGGGGGGGAGAGGGAGGGGGAAGGGAACAAGGAAAGAAGTCATGAAGGGCCTAGAAGTATCAAGTATTGTAGGAAGACTTGGGTGGGACTTTATTAATAAGAGAGTTTACAGTTTACCTCTGCCGTTGTGAAGGACAAAATCAGCTCATTTAAAAAAAATTAGCCATTACTATAGATAGGTAAGCTATCCAACTTCTCTAGCAGGGGAAAATTTGATGTGTCACTTGTTAATTACATTAGTTAAATATCTTGGAACGTTGTAGGAGTAATTCACTAAGGGCAATACCTACCGTACCATTCTAACACCTTTGTGTTATAGCCAGGGACAGTAACAAGGCTCCACTATTTCCGGGGCTTCCAGATAACTTCCAGTCAGTACTTCAAACCTCTCCCGACAGAAAGTAAGAGAGAGAAGCTGCCATGTTCCCAAAGACAGGTTGCCCCTGAGTACATACCCAGTAATAGAGTTAAGGCATCATATAGGTGAACAACTATATTATGACACATTAGTCTGTTTTTACACTGCTAGAATAAAATTCACCTAGGAAAGTAACCTGCTCTAAACAAAAATAGAAAGCTACATAGAGATCATGTTAGAGTTTAACTATCTCTGCCTTTCATATTGAGTGAAACCTCGCTGCTGAGTTACATCTATCAGAGGTGGATATAATTACTTATACAAAACCAGCATGCTAGCTTAAGAACCACTTTCATAACCAACTTATTTAATTTGGTTTTGATAATATATAGATGTAGATATGCACACACGTACACGTGTGTGTGTGTGTGTGTGTTTGTGAAATTTCATAGTTTCTGTGGACAAAGTAAAATGCAGGATAAGCAAAATATCAGACAGAAGGCCAGTTTTATTTGGAATAGGTATGCTGTTGATCACAGGTATGTGACTTCTATGTGACATGAAGATGATAATACAACATCCACTCCAAGCAGTCCATCTTAACACTGAATCTCTTCTAATTCCAGCAAGGCATTTGCCCATGAGAAAGCTACATTTTTTTCAAAAAGTGAGTCTCCTTTGTCAGCATATTCCTCACTAATACCACCACAATGGAAAGGTACTTAACAGTTACATTTAGAACATGTGCCTTGGGGCACACAACAAATTTGCTGGTTAAAAATGGGGCCAGGAACTGTTTACTGGTTGTTTTGTGCCAGAAATTTTACATTTATTCTCATAATCACCATGCAAAGATAGTTTGTTTTATAAATTAAGAGAGGAAGGCTCGATGGTAGTGTCTAAGGATACAGCTGGTATGTTCCAAAGCGGAGGCCAGTTCTGTATTTATTCAACATTTTTTCATTCTCTGTTACATCAAGATGAAAACAGAAAGAAAAAGGTAGTTTCGAGTATGTTTAGTGTATGTGTCAAACCAAGAGTGAACTGGGCAATATTAGGCAAGAAAGGTATTATTGAAGGCTATTGCAATACAGAAAAATTACCAAAAATTAGTCTGAACTGAACTCAACTCACTGAAACAAACAAATAATAATAACTAAAAAAAGAAGTGGAGTTTTAAGAACTTCTCGGGATGAGGGAGAGATCATAGGCCATCTATGTTTGCTAATTGGCATTACCCAAAGCAAAAGTAAACTTTCTGATATCTTCATTACAGGAGGTAGTTAAAGCCCTCAGCTCCCACAGACACTGAAAGATAAGGCTACTCTCTTCCTTGATGATTATACTTCAAAGAGATGATGTTCAGGTCTTTGAGAAAGACATTCCTGAATAATAAAACTCACAAGATGCTTTTTAAAAGATCTACATCTCAAAAGGGCAGAAAAAGGATTTATAAGTACAAGTTTTCTAAAGTAATGCTCTAAAAGAAAAAAGGAAGTCAGGAGTCTAGGAACAGAAGGAATCCTCTCTAAAGTTTAATCAAACTAAGGGAAACATTAAGGCAATCCTGATCAATATGTATACAATAGTCTCCTTTATCCCCAATTTTGCTTAATGGGATTTCAGTTACCCAAGGTCAACCATAATCCAAAAATATTAAGGGGAAAATTCCATAAATACACAATACAGAGTTTTTAAATTGTTCTCAGTAGCATGATGAAATCTCACACTGTCCTGCTCCAGCCTACATAGGATGTGAATCATACCTTTGTCCATTGTATCCACACTGTGTACCATACCTGCTGATTAGTCACTTCTGAGCCCTCTTGGTTACCACATTATATAAACATAATACATGTGGAGTTCAGGACTACCTGCGATCTTAGGCATCCACTGGAGATTGGAACATACCCTGGTAGATAAGGGAGGGCTTCTGTATATCTGCGCCTAGCCTCTTCCTTCCTCTTCTTTGCCTATTGTGTCTTTCTCATATTTCTGTTTCTCTAACTTCTCATTTATCATCTCATTATTGGCAAAGCATTTTAAAAATGTAAAATATGAGTCTTATGAAAATATAAACACTCCTAATAGCCGCTATTAAAATAAGCTTTGCCTATGGATAATGGCTCTGTTATTCATGAAAGCCCTCCCTCTGGAAATTTTTC
Organism: Plecturocebus donacophilus; assembly: GCA_004027715.1. Classification (NCBI taxonomy): domain Eukaryota; kingdom Metazoa; phylum Chordata; class Mammalia; order Primates; family Pitheciidae; genus Plecturocebus; species Plecturocebus donacophilus. Next base: position 92,672 of record PVKP010000092.1, read on the forward strand.
CTGTCTTACATCTTTTAAAATCATTTTTTCCAGTGATTCCTCATGTCCTCCAAGGATCATAGTCTAACACAGGTTGTTTAAAAATGTGTGTTCTTGTTGTTACTGTTTCCTTCATTTATCTTTAGAGTTTCTAAATGGATGCATTTCATTGTCTTTTTTTCCAGTGTTCACACACTTATTAGGTAAATCATGTGTGATATTGTTAGCAGCAGCAAATCCCTATGAGTCTGCAGCAATCTACATTCTTACCTTCTTAGAAGAAAGAATTTGACTAAGGGGCATAAGGCAGAGTGAGAAACTGAGGCAAGTTTCAGAACAGGAGAGAGCATTTATTAAATTGTTTTAGAACAGGAACGACAGGAAGTAAAGTACACTTGGAAGAAGGCCAAGTGGGTGACTTGAAAGATTTAAGTCAGCAGTTTGACCTTAGACATGGGGTCTTACAAGTTGGCAGATTTCTGGGGTCCTGTTACTTCTCCCTTGATTCTTCCACGGGGCTGGGTTGTCTGCAGGTGCAGCGGCCTGCCAGCACTTGGGAGGTGAGCATGCACGGTGTGTTTACTGAAATTGAGCACATGCTCACTTGAGGTGTTTTCCTCTACCAGTTGAGTGTCCTAGAGAAAGGTCATATACCAGTTAAACTCCATCATTTTGCCTTTTAATGCACATGCTTGAGCCCACTTGCCCAACTCCTGCTAACTTATCTGGAAGCAGCTGATCATCAGTTTCAAGTGTTTTCTACCTACCGGGAGGCTGCCTTTCCCTGGCGCTGGCTGCCACCAATTATTACTCTAGGCAGACTTTTAACAACCACCTGACCATTACCTGATGGTCACCTGAACATTCCTGGGGGGCCAGGGGCTCTCTTCTTCCCTGCTCATGCCTGCCTAACAACCTACTGTACCAATATTTGCTTGGATTAATTTTTAGATATTCATCTTGCTTTCTTAACTGGAGAGTTGTGGAAAAAATGAAACAGAATCTTGTTGAAACGAGAGTCTTAAGAGTGCCTATAAGCATTCCATTTCACTAGCTGAGCCTCTCTCATTTTCTCTTCTCTCTCTTACTTTCACTCTCTCTCTCTCCCTCTCTCTTTCTCTGTTTCTGTCTCTGTCTCTCTCTGCCTTTCTCTCTCTGTCTCTCTCTCTCTCTCTCCCTCCTTCATTTATAACTCCCCTTCATTTATAATTCTAAACTCTAGTCTTCCTTATCTGAGTTATTTCTCTACTCGTGGTAAACTCACAGAGAGGTCCTACATGACAGAAAGCAAAGTTGAAGGGAACTAACTTGAGAAGGCTGCATTTGAAACACAGCTCTGTTCACTATTCAAGTAACTCCTCTGGGTAAATGCTGTTACCCTGTTACCCTGAAAATATGATCTTAGAAGATGAATATTTTAAAAATGAGCACATTATAAGAATATAAGCAGCAAAGGGAACATATACCAGAAAATTAGAAGGAATTTTAAAAATGCCAATAGTAGGACAGCATAGGTTGCTATCATGTGATAATGCTATCCATCCTACTACATTAAGCAGAAGTCTAAATTCTGAAACATTCACAAAGAGGATAAAGCAGAAGCCAACTTACAACTTAGAACTCTAATGAATGCCATGTTGCCCAGATAAAGAGGGAAGAAATGAACAAAGATAAATGTCCACCAGTGAGGTTTTGTTGTTATTTTGTTTGTTTTGTTTTGCTATTTAAGACAGAGTCTCCCTTTGTTGCCCAGGCTGGAGTGCAGTGGCACAATCTTGGCTCAATGCAACCTCCACCTCCTGGATTCAAGTGAATATCCTGCCCCAGCCTCCTTCTGAGTAGCTGGGATTACAGGGGCATGCCACCACAACCAGATAATTTTTGTATTTTTAGTAGTGATGGGGTTTCACTATATTGGTCAGGCTGGTCTTGAACTCCTGATCTTGTGATCTGCCTGCCTCAGCCTCTCAAATTGCTGGGATTACAGGTGTGAGCCACTGTGCCCGGACCCACAAGTTTTTTTTTTTCCTCTTTGGCTTTGTTGAACATTTTACTTATGAAATGAGAATTAAATATAAACACATGCTTTGTAGAGTATATTGAAACTTTCTGCAGATAGGAAAGAAATAGACTACATCTTTCCAGGATTTCTGTATTGAAGATATATTTAAATATTATATTTTTGTGAAAAATCAGTGAGAGTCCTGTTGGTGGTAGACTCAGGGTCAGAGGGACGTAGGGTCCTCAAGACTGGCTGTAGAAGTTAACCTCAAAATAGCCTCATGGTCTGATGGCGTTGGCTACTTTGTCATGCACAAGAGCCAGAATTCAGTCATCACTACTACCCTGAGATAAAAGTCTTCTAATGGAATGAAGGCAGTTAAGACATTTGACCCATGGAAGACATCCTAACAATGGCAGGAGAAAGCCTGGGGAAGGGGCAGTTTACAGGTCTCTCATTCCTAAGGGCCTTTTATTTATCAAGATTGTAATGATCCTCTACATTTTTACTATGTTAACATTCAACTAGAAATTTTCTTTTCTCTTTTCCCTTAGACTGTATTTCTAAAAGGCGAGCAGAGGAAATAATGACTGTATATGAGGTAAGTGCACTGATTAAGTATCCAGGAAAACTGGTCAATGGTACCATTGAATTGTTTATTATGAAGATATATTTTAAATAGGCAACAAATTGTGCTTGAGAATATAAATTGCCTGGATTACTAAAGAGGCTAGTTGCACATTTACTTAATAATGGTATGGAAGAGATGAAAGTGATTTTCCATTAGATATACCTTTCTTTTACACTCTTAAGTGGAGAATTTGAATAACCCTCAACAACTTTTACTCAGCCATAGATAATCTAGTTCTAGCATATTCTGAAGTCACAAAATATTGAAGCTTCCGATGAAACTGTCGAGTACCTTGAGTTTAGAAGAACATTAAGTAAATCGATGAATCAAGAGAAAGAGGGACATTCAGCGAATTAATAAAGTAGGGCTCTACTTACTTCTCTTGTGAAAAGAAATTTATCACATGCTTAAAGTTAATGGTTAATTGTAAAAAACAGAACTTGAGAAAAGTCTTGATTTGAAGTGATAAAATATATGAGGTTAAAACAAAAATGTAAAAACAAACATTTTAATGGACACTAATGGTTTAATTAGGCTAGAACGTCACATTGCTAACAAATTATTGCCTTTGATGGGCAGACATATGAATAATAGATTTGGTCAGTTTTTTTTACTGCTTCAGATCTGAGATAGTTAATGATCTCTGTTTATAGTGTATATTTATGATGCATTTGTCACCAATATTTGAGTTGTTAAGGATGCTGGTGAGTGCTCGCCTGTTCTTTCTATACTATACTTACATAACTATCCTTAATTTGTGGTCAGAAGTGCTATTTTGGAACCTGTGGTTTTAATTGACTTTAACACATGATTCCTGGTGAGTTCAAAGCACTTGCTCAGAATTAGCTGCTCTTACCTTTTAATTTTATATTTAATAAGCCTGTCTGTTGCTACACTTCTCATTTGGCTCCTGTTCTTCTTCTACTTTGTCATGCAGACATCAGTACACCTGTAAAGTATTCCCACTCTTTTTGCTCCCACCGCAGGTCTTTGCTTCTAGATGGAGTGAGGCTTGTAAGCATCGGACATTGTACTACTGGGAATTACAAAACTCCCCAGTTTTCTCATTAAACTCTTTACAAGGAAATTGAGAACAGAAATTGTGTTCTGCCACTTAAAAACATGAAGAACTTTATTTCACTCTTATCTGGGATGGGATTTTTATTTAAATCAAAAGGAAAGAGGGGAAAAGAAGAATAAAAGAGAGAGAGATGGGAGGAAGAAGGGGAAAAGAGAGGGAAAAACAAAGGCAGTAAGAAGAAAGGAAGGAAGCAAAGCAAAGGTTGATGTTTTCTTTCTATCCTTTAAGCTTTTTACTACTGCATGTTAATAAGCAATATTTATTTTAGGACCCCCACACCCCCCATTTCCGGTTTACCAACTAACCAACAAGGCCAAAGAGAGTGGATATAACAATTGGGACTTGTTTACTCTGGAGCAAGCCCCAATTTTAAGGTTGAAATTAGATCATATATCATCTTAGTGGTTAAGTACAGGTGCCATTGCTGCTGGCCAAGCTTTTAGGGAAAGCTACAAGATGACTGATGTCCCTGGTGTGGCTCTGAGGCAAGAAATCTGCCTCCCTTCACTCTAATCACCATTTATAATGATTGTTCCTTTTTTCCATCATTCTCCTTGACTTCATGAGCTGTGAGTTTTCCAGGAGAACGTGCTTGATTCCCTAAAAATCTCTGGGTTCTGTCATTGTTTGCTGGCCTGGTTCCAAATAGCTTAGTCCCAGAAAAATTCAAGGTGGAAGGGAGAGATGGATAGTGGTATATACTATGACAGCTGATTTGAATGGTAATGGGGCTTTAAAGCTAACTGCTGAGCTATAGGAGATTGGCGAAAACCTTTACGATAGAGGTTCTCATCCATATTCACCATGCTGCTCATCGGTGGCCATACGGAGCCATTATAAACAATAGCACAGCACTGTGGAGATGCCTGCCCTTTGTGGCAGTAAAGCAGCTACCCAAAACCCATTGCACTCTTCTATAAAAACCCATTAATATGAATCCGAGTTTCCATAAAAAGTGGAATTCCAATTAGCAGAGATATCCTGCTGGGAACAAGGAACTTGAACGGACTTCATAGCCATCAAAACCAAGAGCAAGTTTTGTGAAAAATAAATGTTTTAAAATTGTCTGTCATCTTTCCCCTCTCTTCCCTGCACCATGTCCCTGTTCTTTATCTTCTAATTTACTCATCTGTAATCCTTCCCAATTTCATGTCTCCAGACCCACCTTCTGCCTCATCTAAGCTACGAAACACATACCACTATTATTTGGGAAAAAAATGACTAGCTTGGGTTTTAAAAGAATATTTCTACTTGGTATTTCTAACAATCTCCTGTACGTCATCAGCTGAAAATCTATTAGTTCCATCAATCAATACATCGTATCCAGAACTTCTGTTTTCCTTCCAACAATCTCATTCAGTATTCATCATCCCAGTATATGGCATCACTCTCTTTAGTGTCCAAGAATAGAAATTCTTTTAATTTTTTTCTCAAATATCACATCCAATTGTCACCAATAGATGCTGAGTTTGCATTCGACATTATTTCTCAAGCTGTCAACTCTTTGTTGACCACAGAAGTTACCAATGTATTTTTTACCAACTGAATTATTACAAGAACCACAAATCTATTGACTTCAGTCTTTTTTTCTTGTTATCCACGTTACTGCTGTTATCAGTCTGATTTCACTAAAATGCAAATAAATTGTTTCTTCCCTGTTTAAAATCCCATGATGGCTTCCTAAATCTCAGAGTATGAAGCTCAAACTCCTTAGTATTCATACCAGGCTCTTCATGATCTGTCAGTTTTCTGGCATTATGTACTAGTTTCCCCCCAGGTATATTCTTTGATTTCAAGTCCATTTAAAGTTTCATGCTTCCAAGCTGAGTGCAGTGACATGTGACTATAGTCCCAGCTACTCAGAAGTCTAAGGCAGGAGAAATACTGAGGCCAGGAGTTCAAGGCTGTAGTGTGCTATGATCATGCCTATGAATAGCCACTGCACTCCAGCCTGGACAATATAGAAGGATCCATTTCTACAGTTATAAAGAAGGAACTTAATTTTTTTTTAAAGCGTCATGCTTTCACATGATCTGTACCTATAGCACACTAGCACACTGTTTCCTCTTAGAATTCTTCACTCCTATTTCTTTCCTTAGACCCCAAAACAGGCTCAAACATCATCTCCTATCGTATTCTCCTCATAAATCAATGGGTTTTACTTCGTTGCTTAATTTTTTACTCTTTATTACACTATTTTCTTATTCAATGTTTTTTAAAATCTTCCACAGAGCTGTAAGCTTACAATGCCAGGGCCTATAGCCTATATTTCAGTTTTTCTTTATTCTTGGGGACTAGCTTAGTGTGTGATGTTTCTCTCTCCCTTTCTCTCCCTCTCTCCCTCTATCTGTATGTCTCTCATCTCTTTCATATCTTTATAAGAAAGAATATATACATGTCTTAGTCCATTTGGGCTACTATAATAAAAATACGATACACTGGAAAGATTATAAAACAACAAAATTATTTTTCTACAGTTCTGAAGTCTGGGAAGACCAAGATAAAAGTGCCAGCAGCTTTTGTGTCTATTGAGGGCCCACTTCTGGTTCATAGACAACCATCTCTTTACTGTGTCTTCAAATGGCAGAAGGGGGAGAGAGGGCTCTGAAGCACCTTATATAAAGATATGGATCTCATTCATAAGAGATCCACCCTCACGATCTGACCATCTTCAAAGATTACTATCTTTGAAGTGAATCAAAATACCATCACACTGGGGATTTGGTTTCAAGAAGAAACTATATAAATATCATAAAGCTACATTTCAGAGCAAAGAATATTATCATTATAATTTATATAAATTTATAAATTTTGAGGGGCCACAAACATGTGGTGTATATATATATACATATGTGTGAATGTGTGTGGAGTGAATGTGTGTGTGTGTGTGTGTGTGTGTGTGTGTGTATGAGTCCAACATTCAGGATAGATTGATTGAGCAACTGAATCCCTGAAATAAATTTAAAAATAAATAGAAGATTTCAGTTCCAGCAAAGCAGGAGAAACTAGATCAACATTTGCCTTCCTGCACAAAACAACTTAAAAAGTAAAATACATGAAACAACAGTTTTCAAGATATTGGATATCAGACAGCAAAAGACAGTGACCCCTGAAAATAAGAATGAACACAGTGAACTCTATGACTAACAATTTACTGCTAGGAGAGTATATCTAAGTCATGGTACAGCAGGGGCCACCCAGTACCCCTAGCAGTCTCCTTGAGTAGAGCAAACAGAGCTGAGAGTCAGTGGAAACAAAGGCAGCTCGAGTTCTCAGGGCAGAATACAGGAAAGGAGAGACCTGCACAGAGGAGCACAAAGATTCAGATTTCTTGTGTGTGATTAATAAACTGTCTTTATCAACGTCATTAGAAAATGACTGTCTTCATTTCTGATAATATTCTTTGCTCTGAAATCTAGCTTTATTATATTTATATAGCCACTCTAGCTTTTATTTAATTAGTGCTAGAGTGAGATTCTTTTCCATCCGTTTAACCAATTTCTGTCGTTCTTTATATTTCCAGTGGATTTTATTAAGACCACAAACACCTGTGTCTTGCTTTTTGCACCAAGCTGATAATCTTTTAATTGGGCTACGTAAACCATTTAATTTAAAGTTTTTATTGATAAAGCTGTGTTTTAAATCTGCCATCTTAATTGTTTTCTATTTACTCACTTGTTCTTGTCTCTTTTTTTCTGCCTGTTTTTGTGCTTTGTGTATACAAATAGTATATCTATAGTCTAGGTTTATAGCTTGGAAAATGAAATTGTGATCTAAAATGATTATCTGTATTATGATTATTCCATTGTTAAAAACAATAATCAAGCACTTGGATACTAAAGAATCATTCAGAAAGATAATATTTGATCCCCCAGGTAAAACAAAAAAGTCTGAGTGCTCTCTATGTGCAGCCTGCAAAGGAAGACATTAAGACTGCAGGAGTAAAAACGTAGATGTTACAGATACAGAAATAGACATAGATATAGACATGGATATAATTTTGACATTTGGATCTCAAGGCTGATGTGTATGTGAGACTATGCCCCCAAAATCTTTCCAGTTTATTTCCTAACATAGCATTACTTTCTCAGAAACATTGTTTTGATTTTAGCATGTGATATGTCATACTGAATGCTTCGTTTTCCTATCCATATTTTTCTTTAAACAGAAATTGCACCCTGTCCTCGTCTCCCTGTGTCTTCGGCAATCTTACAAAGTTGTAATTTGGCAAAGCAATTACTGATGCTTTTCATAGATTTTGCCTTACCTTGAAATAAATAATCAGAAGAACTAAATTGAAAATGGATTAGAAGAGAACCCATTGGAACCCATTGGAACCCAGTGGAACGAGGCAGTATTATGCTATTATTCTAGCCAAAGCCATTTGGGTTGCCAGAAATCATAGTAAATCCAACGTTAATGAACCACTTCACGTTAGTTATCTACTTCTATTAGGGGCTGAACATCCACTGAGAGTGGAGTCTGTGTGCAGAAAAGTAGATGCTATTAAGCCACTAGTACATGCTGCTCAGTAGTTGAGAGGGTCAAGGATTACAGAGCCTTTCTTGGATGGGCTAGGCTGTGTTCAGTCCACCATGATGATTTCTGCAGCCCACTTAGTTTGGAAAAGCTTCCTGATATTATATCTTTCTCCATGATGATGAAAATATGATGCTAACTCTCAAAATGGAGTTTATGGGAGGGGAATGAGATAGAGAAAGAGAAAGAACAATAATAATTTAACAATTGTAGATGATGCCACACAAAATGAAAGGACAGCCTATGAATTGAGTATACAGGTATCCCCAAGGATGGAAATTAGGCATATACACATCATGTTATCAAATACATTTTCCATGTTAAAATTAATAATAACCATATTATTATTTATGTTTCCAGATTTAATGGATGATTAACAGACTGTTAGGGAACTCAAATTGCTCCTTCAATGAATACTTATTATTTCTCCATCTGAAGGTCATACATAAGAGAATAATTATTACAAGATTGTTTCTCACATTGCATTGTTTCCTGGAAACACTTGACAACACTGCATGTGCCACAACCACTTAAGAAAATGGCACCATGAGATCTTCATGTTTGTTCGTTTCTTAATTTTGAAAAACATCAACTAAGAGCCCTGGCCATTATGATTCATGAACCATGCAGTAAGTTGTTTTGAGAAAGATTGAAAAATAGAAAATGCATGCTCCCAGCAGGCAAAACATTGGTGACATTTTAAATAATAATAAAATCGAAGAGCTCAATCCATTTTGCATGTCAAAGAATAGGCATTTAATTTGTTTAGTTTATTTGGTTCAGTTTTGTGTTTCTTATGGAGTAAGTTCAAGGATATTAAAAGTAAAATAAAAATGTAGATGATTGTAGAGAGCCAAGTAACTGATAGTTGAATTTCCAACCAGAATAAAATGTTAAAGAGATTTATGCAACATGTAACTTCTCCTTTGTTTTGTCAATAGAGCTTTATTTCACTTTCAGAAAGCAGAAAAGAAAAACAAAAAAATAGCCAACTTATATGGTCTATATCTCTGGTTGTATATAAAATTAAGGACCCTACCCCTATTTCTTGCCCTAATAAGTAAGCTTTAACTAATTGTACTATTTCTAAATTTTCCCTAAGAGAAATTCCATCTAACTGAACTACATTTACATGTATGGAGGTTATTTAATACATTATAAGATCTCTCTCCCATAGAACGAGGTAGAGATACAACTATGATTCAAAGTAAAATACAATTCCATGCTTTAGGTTTTAGAGTTCATACAATTTTCTGTTCTTGAAGTTCAGTTACAGGAACTTCATGTAACTGAAGTATATGAACTTCAGTTAGCATAAAAATTATTCAATTTAAGGGAATGTTGAACAATCCTTATAACACACTTGAAAAGAATATACTTGTATTAATATTTAGTTTGTAATTAGTCATTTAGTAAGCAAAATATTCCTTTTCATGATTAGACATTTTGTATTGTTAGGTGAGCAAGTCGTCTATAGACTTTTATATTTTAATTAATACCTTAATTCCTATAGGACTATAGGAAAAGAGAGAAGCTTAAAATATGTTTGGGATAAACCCGAAACATAAATTTCTTTGAGAAGAAAAATCATTTGTTTTAAAATCTGAGATACTTGAGAGAGAACTAAGTTTTAAAAGAGCTTGTACCTTGTAGACAAATACTCTCTAACAAATGGATTGTCTTGAAATACCCTATAATGATCAGATATTTAGATACCACTTAGGGATTTCTTAAATAAAATAAATCTTTTCAACAATTGTGTTAGTTTAGAATAATTGTTTAATCAATAAGTGTGAAATCAATACATAATGTGCCATCATAAGCTATATAGCTTAAGTGTTCTGGTTATTATAAAAACATAGATGTTTAAATGGATTAATAAATTAATGACTGCGTGTTCACACATGAGAAATGTAAGCCTGAGTTTTTGACAGGATCCATACTGCTTTGCCTACATGTGATAGCAGTGACTCAGATTGGGTTGCAGGCACATTTCCTGAGCTTGTCAATGGAGGGCTCTGAAGATCCCACAGGTTGAGGGTTGAGTGTTACAAGGCTGCCTCCATATCAGATGCCAATCACAAGTCCCAGGTTGTGACCTGTACCTCTAACTGATCAGCTATAAGTCAAGGTTCCCATGACCCTCTCTTTGGGTTTGATTAATTTGCTTGAATTCAGGAAAACTTTTTACCTATTGTTACTCATTTCTTAAAAAGACTATTACAAAAGATACAGATGGACAGCCAGATGGAAGAGATGTGTAGGGCAAGGTATGGGAGAAAGGGTGTGGGGCTTCTTTGCCCTTTCTGGGTACACCACCCTCCAGATATCTCTACGTGTTCAGCTATCCAGATGCTCTCTGGACCTGTCCCTTTTGGGGTTTTATGAAGGATTCATTAAGTAGATAAAAACCAAAAATAAAATTCTAAGCTTCACAATTGACTGAGTGGACCCCCCCACCCCCGACCTTGGCCAAGGAAATGCCAAAGAAAGCTGGAAAACTATTTCAGGCCACGACAATAAGGGAGGTGGAACATGTCTCAACACACCCTCCTCCCTTTGGAGTTTTGGTACAACTCACCAGCATTAACCTTAAAATAGAGATCAGCGATCTTAACACTGACAATGGACTCTTTGCAGCGATATGATATCTAATTCCAACCTGACCTTGATTTAGCATCATGTGACAGATAGCAAGCCCTCATGGAAATTATTTTACGCCAAAATATATTTCTTTGACATATTTTGAAATGACCCTGCAAAGTCATCTCTTATGAGGGAAATTTGCATTTTGTAGAGAATATCCATACCTTTCCAAGTCCTTACCTGATCCAGGAGAGATTTAACCAAGTCTGACACTTTTGAAGATCCTGGAAGAGAAATTAACTGTCTATTCTCTCTGAAACCTGCTGCCTGGGAGCTTCATTTACATAAAAAGAACCTTGGGACCAGGAAAAGTGGCTCATGCCTGTAATCCCACAACTTTGGAAGGTGGGCAGATACCAAGGTCAGGAGATTGACACCATCCAGAATAACATGGTGAAACCCCATCTCTACTAAAAGTACAAAAAATTAGCTGAGCATGGCGGCAGTCACCTGCAATCCCAACTACTCAGGAGGCTGAGGCAGGAGAATCAATTGAACCCAAGAAGCAGTGATTGCAGTGAGTGGAGATTGCACCATTGCACTCCAGCCTTGGAGACAGAGCAAGACTGTCCAAGAAAAAAAAAAAAAGAAAAAAACCTTAGCTTGCACAACCCCCTTATCCTAACACAGCATTTTTTAAAATGCTGATTTCAACTTCTCCAGTTAAGGTGAAGCTTAACTCTTTCAACCAATTGCCAATCAAAAGATCTTTGACTCTCCCTACTTCAAGCCATCTCACCTTTCAAGGCTGAACCAGTGTATCCCTTTTATGTCTTAACCTGTGACTTCTGTCTTCCTAAGATGTGTAAAACCAAGCTATAACCCAACCACCTTGGGTACATATTCTCAGGAACTCTTCAGGCTGTGAGATGGGCCATGATCACTCATATTTGGCTCAGAATAAACCTCTTAAAATATTTTACAGAATTTGGCTTTTTTTTTTTTTTGGTCAGCATAAGCTTAAGAGATTAAATAATTGGCCACTGGTGAGGAGCTCAACCTTTAGTCCCTCTCCTTTCTCTGGAGGTCAGGGTTATGACTGAAAGTTCTAGCTCTCTAATTATATGGTTAGTTTCACTGGCAACCAGGCTCCAACCCAAGGCTATCCAGAAGACTCAGCCTTCAGTGATCTCATTAACATATAAAAAGACACTTTTCGCTTTGGAGATTACAAGGATTTTAGAAGTTATGTGCCAGAAAATGGGAACAAAGTCCAAATATATGTAGCCAATCAAAGGATTCATCCTGCCCACTGAATAAAGAAAGACCATGGCATTGTCATAAGGAAATAGTTTCACAAGCACTAGGCCAGCCACACCACATCAGAGATGGAGTTCGGACTCAAATAGTCTAATTGAAAGATCATAGGTTAGGGGTTTTTCAAAGGCAGTTCAGGGCAAGCGGTGGGGGTGCTCAGGTAACAGGTGCTTGCTGCTAATTGGTTGGGATGGAGATGAAATCATGATTGGGTGTGGTCAGAGCTGTCTTCCTAAAGGCTGAATTGCTTCTGGTTGGGGCCACTGGAGCTGGATTGCCTGTCAAGGTGAAGCCATGGGTGTCAAACATGCAAAAAACCTGGAAAGATATCTCAAAAGGCCAATATACGATAGTGATGTTATTTTCAGGAGTAATTGGGGAAGTTGTATATGTATAACCTCACAAATAATAGCTGACCATCATTTGTGTCTATGCTTTAGCAGTACACAGTTTCCTCTCTTTCCTCCAGCCTAATGGCCTCCCATTAGCTTTACAAAAGTCATTGCATTTTGGGCAAGACCTATTATCATTTAAATTATAGCCTAAACGTCTTCCAAAGTTAGCTTAGCCCAATAGCCCAGGAATAATTAAAGGAAGGGCAAGACGGGGGTTGGGTTAGCTTGGTTTACTGTTACAATTTTATCACTGATATAACTTTTGCAAAGATGTTTCATATGTATGTGTATATAAAAAACTATTAATTACAGAATCATAGGGCTCATAGCTTGTTATATAAATAAGATTTAGATCTTAATCCTGAATTTTGACTGTTCATTATTACATTGGTTTAAAATTAGAAATTAACTGTCATTTGCCTTGTGAAATCTGGTAAAGCTTCATTTTTCATTGTATATATTTAAGGTATACAACCTAATGATTTGTTATAATACACATTGTAAAATATTCACCACAAGCAAGATAATAAACATGTCCATTATTTCACACAGTTAACTTTTTTTTGTGTTTGTGATGAGAACACTTAGAATCAAGTCTCACATGTACAGTATAGTTGCTACCTGTAGTTAACGTGCTACACATTAGATTGGCAGAACATATTCATCTTGTGTTAATTTTGTACCCCTTGACCAAAATCTCCCCATATTCCTTTACCCCCATCCCCAATCATTCTACTCTCTGCTTCTATGAGTTTAACTGTTTTATATACTCCATTGAGAAATGTCTGTTGAGGTTGTTAGGCCATTTTTAAATTGGGTATAAGTGAGAGAGGAGAAAGAAACCAGTTAGGCAGGCAGTTAGGGTGTGCCCTTTTTTGAATTCTTTCAAACAAAAGAACAGGCTCCAGGTTCTGAGTCTGTCCCACAGACTCTGGCTGAGTGACAGATGAACAGAGCATGCAGACACAGGCTCGCCTATCAGCACAGCTAGGGGAACCCTGCCAGCAGCAGCCATGACAAGCCGGTGATGCTTGCATTTATGTAGTATAGATTTAATGACAAAGGTCTGAAGCAAACACCATTTGTCAGTAATTAACATTGACAACACCCCGAATAGGGTGCAGTCCTGCGTGTGGATGATCACAGGTCAGTTATAGGACTACGTGAGTAAATAAGCTATTTAGATAAACTCCTCTACATTTCCTTGTTATCTACTCTTTGCTATTAGCTCAAGGTAAAAAGGATTAGTCTGTCTTCAGCCATAACCCTTTCCCAAAGCTTTTGCAAAACTTTCCAGCCTTCCAAGAAGTTTTGCATCTTTCCTATAATTTTTGCCACCACCTGGGCTCATCTCCTACATGCAGGGACAGATAAGGGAACTTGCACAGGGGGAGTTGACTAAGACATGCCCACAGCCACACAGATAAAAAAGACTACACAAGTGACTTGCCCAGACATAACCACAATGGAAAATTCTGTCCCCTGACACATGTGCCATAAGGGGAACAAGGCAACATGGAGGAACTCAAGCTACAGGCCTTCATGTGCACTAGGAGGTGAAGCTACAAGAAATTCACATTTTATGCAAATAAGATGATCAGCTCTCATTGGTTTCTTGTGAAAGCTTTTGTATTCAACTGTAAAAATGCCTTTGCCTTCATCTTGTGAAAGCCTTCTGGGTCCCCTCTCCACAGCAAAGAGGCTTCTTTTTTCACTTATTAAACTTTTGCTCCAACTTCACCTTTGTGTTCATGCTCCTTAACTTTCTTGGTCATGAGAAAAAGGCCTCCAGGTGCTACCTCAGGCAATGAGACACTGCTACATTGTGGTGCATTGGTGAGACTGTAACACATGTTAGATAATACAGCATATGTCTTTCTGTGTATATCTTATTTCACTTAGCATAATGATCTCCAGGTCCTTTTGTGTTGTTGCAAATGATATATTTTCCCATTTTTAAAAAAATAAAATGACATTTCCTAATATGTACATACCTACCACATTTTCTTTTCTTTTAAATTTTTCTTTTCTTTTCTTTCTTTAAGCATACTGTCTTGCTCTGTCACCTAGGATGCTGGAATACAGTGGCATAATCATGGCTAACTGCAGCCTCACCCTCTGGGCTGAAGTGATCCTTGCATCTCAGTCTCCCAAAGTGCTAGAATTTATACCACAGTTTGTTTATCAGTTCATCTATCCAGTGAACACTTAGGTGTCTCCATATTGCTAATGTGAATAATGCAATGAATATAAGAGCATGATAATATCTTCAAGACCCTGATTTCAGTTCCTTTTAATAAACATTCAGAAGTGGGATTTCTGAGTTATGTGAAAGTTCTATTTTTAATTTTTGAGGACTTTTGATATTTGTTCCACAATGACTGAACCAGTTTACATTACTCCTAACAGTGTGCAAGGCGTCGCTTTTATCCATATCTTCTCCAACACTTATCATCTTTTGTCTTCTGATAAAACCCATTTTCACAGGTGTGAGATTATGTCTCATTGTAGTTTTGATTTGTATTTCCCTGATGATTTATGATTTTGAACACCTTTTCATATACCCGTTTGCCCTTTTTATGTCTTCTTTTGAGAAATGTCTATGAGGTTGTTAGGCCATTTTTAAATTGGGCTATTTGTGTTTTTGTTTCTTTATTACTGAGTCATATGAATTCCTTAGATCATTTGAATGTTAACTCTTTATCACATATGTGGTTTGCAAATATTTCCTCCCATTATTTAAAGTTGATTTTCCCTCATGCTGATTATTTGTTATGCAGAATCATTTTAGTTTCACGTAGTCTGATTTATTTCTTTTTGTTCTTGGTACCTATGCTTTTGGTGTTGTATCCAAAAATTCTCTTCTTCATTTATGGTTTTATTATTTGAGTCTTTTCTCTTTGATCTTAGTCTATCTAGGAGTTTGTTCACTTTGTTTCTCTAATGACACTGAGCTGTGCTGTCTTTTGAGAGGGATGTTGCAAGTAAACTGAAACTATTCTTGTTAGAGAGGTCAGATAGCTAGTTATGAGTGGGAAGGGAAGCCCCTAAAAAGAGGAGGTCTGGAAAATGTAAAACCCCAGAAACTACTGGAAACATTTATGCTACACATGAGCAGAGAGGAAGGGAAATATCTATGCAGAAAAGCTCAGCCCAAGAATGCTCTTTAAGATACACAGTAATTGCTCGCTCTGCTATTAACCTATCAGAATGCAGCTAGCTACATGCTCATAAGGAGAGAAAGAGGGCAAAGAAGAAATTCCTAAGAGATAAACAGGTGCAATAAGCACCCATGTCTTAATGGCTATATGACCTTCCTGGGGTGGCAGTAATGAGCAATGCCACCTTGAGGTAGGATTTGTAGCCAACACCAGGCCTGCACATGTGCATCAACTGATAGTAAGGGAGAATGCCACAAACCTGGAGCAGTAACTAGATGGGTAAACGGTGGGAACTAAAGGCAGAAGCAGGAAACTAAACAGAGACAAAACAAAGACTTTAAGACAGAGACAGGACCTTAACGAGTCTGACATAGTAAAAACCACAATGCTGAACTCAGGGTTGCCAGCCCATTGTCTTTTACCAAAACCACTCTGCCTCTTTAAATGAATCTACTGCTGCTGAAGCCTTGCTGCTACTGTTGCTGCTTCCAGTCAGGTCAGCCCACTCTTCTCTTGGAGTGTGTGTCCTTCAATAAACTCTCTGTTCTTTATTTTCCTTCAATAAACCTTTGCTTACTTTACTAATTGTCTCTTGGCCAAATTCTTTCTCCCAAGTAAGACAAGAACCAAGAACTCCTACACTCCTCAATTACATTCTTATTTCTACTCAAAGTGTCTTTTGCGGCCACATGTAGTGGCTTGTGCCTGTAACACAGGCCCTTTGGGAGGCCAAGGTGGGCAGAAGGTTTGAGCTCAGGAATTCAAAACCAGCCTGGGAAGATGGTGAAAGCTCGTCTTTACAGGGAAAAAAAAAAATTAGCCAGGCAAGATGTTGCATGCCTGTAGTCTAGTCCTAGCTACTTTGTTTGGGGATGGGAATGAGGTGGGAGGATCGCTTAAGCCCAGAAGGTCAAGGTTGCAGTGAGCCGAGATCATGTCACTGCATTCCAGCCTGGATGACAAAGTGAGACGCTGTCTTTAAAAAAAAATGTGTCTCTTGTTCAAATTTTTGCTAAAATAGGGTGCTGTCTTCTGGACTCCTGGGTTTCTACAGGGGTAATCTTGCCCATCAGTGTTTGTCAGTACCTATGTTTCTTTGGGGATATAATGATCTTATTCCACTATCTTGCTAATGTCAGTTGTCATTAAAAGCTTTCTTAATATAATTTCTTGAGTGTTTCACAATATATTGTAAATTTCCAAAGGTCTCCTCTGCAGCATTTTTTCCAGCTCTAATCTCATTGCTTCTCTCTGAACTCCTGGTTCTGCTTCTCACTTTATTGATGACTTTGGAAAAATTCCATTTTCCTGGCAAAAGTAGAGTAATTTATGAAACATTCAATAGGCACCTTAAGTTATAGACATTAAATGAAATAATGAATGTCTAGTCTTAAAAATAAGACCAGGTATATAGGGATTTGACAATACAGCCATAATTATTATTACCAATATAGCATAATAATCTCTGAAAATTATACTTTGTTTATTTGTTTGTTGAGACAGAGTCTCACTGTGTTGCCCAGGCTACAGTGCAGTGGCTGGATCTTGGCTCACTGCAAACTTCGCCTCCCCAGTTCAAGCAATTCTCCTGCCTCAGCCTCCCAAGTAGCTGGGATTACAGGTGTGTGCCAAGACACTCAGCTAATTTTTATACTTTTAGTAAAGTTGAGGTTTTACCATGTTGGCCAAGCTGGTCTCAAACTCCTGACTTCAAGTGATCCACCCACCCTGGCCTCCCAAAGTGCTGGGATTATAGGCATGAACCACTGCACCCAGCCGAAAATTATACTTTTTAAAGAGGACAAATGAGTTAAGACCGTAAATAAATCTGTCCCAGTATGTCCTTTAATCCCTTGCATACTCTCTTAAGATAATGAAATGCCTAATCTAAGAATGATAACTTATAACCACCTTTTGTAAAACATATTTTGACATTTTAAGAATTGTTATTTATATTAAAAGTCATCTCTTACTGCTGGCTATTTTTCTGTTTCATATGTTAAGAAATAATAAGACATCATAATAAAGAGAAGCAGTAAATTTTGACATAAGCAAGTCAAAACAGCCCTGAGAAAATGCAAAATCTACAGTGTATATTTTTTAAAAATAAATATATTAATGTACAAAACACTACTGATGTGACCCAAGATTAAAAATTTTCATTTTTTTCTTTATTTTGAGAACATAATTTTATAAGCAAAAATCTACTTAAGGGAGTTCTAATTTTTAAAATAAAGGTGTAGGTTTTATTAGCATAAACCTTCCATAGATAATAAATGTACAAACTGACAAATATGTTTAAAAAATCTATTTGAAGGCCTTAGCAGGCAATAAAAGTCAGTAAAATCTGGAAAGAAGTTGAACCTTAAGAAAATTATAATGGAGATTATTCTGTATCCTCTTAGCTTGGTATCCTCTGTGGCTCAGGGCATGGAATGATTGGAACACAAAACAAGAGTCCTACTGGGTTGAGACATTAGACAACTGAGTCTAGGGCCAACAGATACACTAAAAGTTAAATAAAGTTCCAGAAAACAGAAAGACTTTGAGGAAGAAGCATGTAAATTTATTTATAAACCCAGCCTAGCACCGTGACTAACATTGAAATATTCTTACAAGGAAGAAATTCCAAGGGGTCAGGTGGGATACTATAAGGCAACAGGATGAGGTAGTTAAGCAGAAGTTTTAGCAGTTTCCTACTATAGGAACAATAGAGTTTGCAGTTCAAAATGAGATGAGTCACCTGCCTGCCATAAGAAAATTTAACACTCTTTAGAGGAAGACAATTGAGAGATGAAGAATCACTAACATATAGAAAGCATGATATTTGATATGCTATAAAAGAATTACTAGGGCTGGGCACAGTGGCTCACCCCTGTAATCACAGCACTTTGGGAGGCCTAGACAGTTGGATCACTTGAGGTCAGGAGTTCAAGACCAGCCTGACCAACATGGTCAAACTCTGTCTCTACTAAAAATACAAAATTAGCCAGTCATGGTGGTGCATGCCTGTAATCCCAGCTACTTGGGAGGCTGAGGCAGGAGAATTGATTGAACCTGGGAGGCAGAGGTTGCAGTGAGCCAAGATAGTGCCTTGCACTCCGGCCTGGGCAACAAGAGTGAAACTCCATCTCAAAAATAAAAAATAAAAAGAATTACTAAACATGCAGTGAACAGAAAAATGTGACTCAAAACCTGAAGGGGAAAAACGTCTAAATAAAGTGACCTTAAGCTATCCCAGCTATTGCCATTTGCAGAAAAAGATTGTTGAGCACTATTATAAAAAAAATCCCAGGACAAATACAAGATAGAATAAGAAAATATGTTTATTGTGCAAAAATAAATCTGTTATCTCAATGTATAAATGAGAACTGGAAAACTGGAAATAGTAGAACTATAGAGTTTATCTGACAAATAAAATAAGTTCTTGAGCTCTGCTATGCAACATGGTGCCTATAGCTAGCACTACTGTATTATATACTTGAAACTTGCTAAGAGAGTAGATTTTATGTTCAGTGTTTTTATCAATAATGATAATTATGATGATTATAGAAGCAGAAAGAATCTTTTAAAATTGATGGAAATGTCTATGGCCTTGATGGTGGTGATGATTTCATGAATGCATATTTATCCCTAAATTCATCTAAAGGTAAACATTAGATATGCACAGCTTTTCACAAGTCAGTTATACCTCAATAAAGTGATGTTACCAAAAAAAAAAAAAAAAAAGAAAGAAAGAAAACAGAAGCCTTAATATGTGTGGGTTAGTATAAGTCAATATATTTCCTATTTCTCTTCTTTGACAGGCCTAGAAGTCATGACACCACACTAGCAATGAACATACTAGAATCCAGATCTTGATTTCTAAATATCATTCTCCAATAAAAGGAATCGGAACTCTTGGAGAAATGGCTAATTCCAGAGCTTGGGAAATGAAAACACACAATGAGACTGCAATATCTGGTTGGACCAAAAGTAAATAGATGCTTTAGGTAAAAGAAAGACATATTATTGTGTATTAGGGTTCTCTAGTGGGACAAAACTAATAGGAGATATATATGTATGTGTGTATATATCTGTGTATGTATGTATATGTGTATTTATATATATATATATATATAAACTAGACCATATATATATATATATATATGGCCTAATCTTTTTACATCAGTCTGCCTGCTTTTATCCTAACTGTGCTGACAGCTGATTCATTGTGGCCCACCTAGATTAAGGGTGGGTCTGCCTTTCCCAGCTTACTGACTCAAATGTTAATCTACTTTGGCAATGCCCTCACAGACATACCCAAGATTAATACTTTGCGTCCTGCAATCCAATCAAGTTGACACTCAGTATTAACCATCATACCTGGTAAGTTAATAATAACAGATTACACACTTGGACTTTTGGTTCTGTATCCACATTAGACATTTATTCTCAAAATAAGAGTTTATTTCACATGCTTTTGAATGTGATTCAGGGTTTTTTAACTGTGACACTATTGACATTTTGGAACTGATCATTGTTTGTTGTGGGAGGCTGTGCTGTGCACTGTAGGATGCTTAGCAGCATCCTTGGGGTCTCCCAAGTGGATGCCAGTAGCATCTCTCCTCCACACTTAGGACAACTCAAAATGCCTCCAGACATTGTTTTTCTTGCTAGCAGAGCAATCATTAAATTGCAGACTTTAAAAAGTTACATAAATGCATAAGTAGATAATTTGAAAATTTTACAAACATAAAAGTAGTGAGCTCTCCATGATTACAATATTTTGGCCCTCCTGAGTGATTACAGTGTGGATCTCATAACAGGGATGCAGACATGGAGTGATGGCCTACATGCTGTAGAAAGCTATATAACTATTGGTAACTGGGATCTTTTAGGATTCTGCTATGTTTGAGCACTAAATTTTTCTAGTTTTTACACTCTCTTTTCAGATCATTTCACCCAGACTACACTCCTGTTACATTATGCATGTCTTAGTTACATTGCATTTTAAAATTTGCAGTTTCCCCAGACCTGTGGTGGAATCTTTTCTTTCCTAGAGGCTAATTGAAAAAAGTTTTATTCCTGAACAGGGGCTGATTATGGGGTTTTGGTGGGGGAACATACCAGGGAAGCAATGCCATAATCAGTAAAATTTAAATTATTAAATGCTCCTGAACGATTGCACCAAATTGCCTTGCAAATGTTATAAACTGTGACATGTGTACATTCTCTTCTTTGTGGCTGCATTGAAAGAGCAAACCAAGATCAATAGCAGCAATGTCTTTAGGGCTTTCTAGCTCCTAGAGTACCTTTGTTCTGGGGAGGCAATCGTACCAGTTTAAATTCTTTTTCTGTTAGTGAAAGACATCCCCAGAGCAGCAGCATCTGTCACTACAGAAGAGCATCTTGGTTTTAAAAATAGCACCTGCTGAAGTTTTCTTAATCTGCCATGAAGTCATTGTGTGCCATTTGGACATTTGCCTATTCACTTAATCTCTTATGCACATATGGCTTGACAGAAACATAATTTACTGTTTTCATTTTTTCCTAATTTAAAAATATTATCAGCTCTTGAGAGCGAACAGAAATAACCATTAGTAGAAAATAATGGTTGCAGAATACTAAAAGATCTGCAATGGAGACTGCAGTTGTGTGTAAAAAATTGTCACAGTACTTTGCAGTACCCCTTATTAAAACATGCGGTTTACACTGTGTGGGAGTGTATATTAGATATTAGTTCAACCACTGTGGAAGACAGTGTGGCAATTCCTCAGGGACCTAGAAATAGAAATTCCATTTGACCCAGCAATCCCATTACTGCGTATATATTGAAAGGATTATAAATTATTCTATTATAAAGACACATGTACACATATGTTCAGTGTGGCACAGTTTACAGTAGCAAAGACCTGGAACCAACCCAAATGTCCATCGATGATAGACTGGACAGGGAAAATATGGCACATATACACCATGGAATACTATGCAGCCATAAAAAATGGTGAGTTCATGTCCTTTGTAGGGACATGGATGAATCTGGAAACCATCATTCTCAACAAACTGACACAAGAACAGGAAATCAAACACTACATGTTCTCACTCATGGGCAGGTGTTGAACAATGAGAACACATGGATACAGGGAGGGGAGTATCACACACTGGGGTCTGTTGAGGGGGACTAGGGGAGGAACAGCGGTGCGTAAGGAGTTAGGGAGGGATACCATGGGGAGAAATGCCAGATATAGATGACAGGGATGGAGGCAGCAAACCACATTGCCATGTATGTACCTATGCAACAATCCTGCATGTTCTGCCCATGTACCCCAGAACGTAAAGTGCAATAATAAATAAAACAAATAAGAAAACTTTAGGCAGGTGGTTTTTTTGCAAAACAAAACAAAAAAAACCACGCTTTTTAAATCTTCCACCCTTTTCACTGTGCTGTGGCATTTTGACTTGCCTATGGCAAAAGTGACCTTGTTCTGGTTCTGAACCCAGGATTCATGATCTTTCGCAGCTTTGGCTATTGCTGCTTTTGCATTCCTGCATGTGTGAAGAAGCTGAAGCTTGCAGGCCCATATCTTTGCCACATCTGACAACCAGCCAAATGCCAGACTTGGGAGTGAGTTCATCCTAGGTTATCCAATTGCCAGCCAATCTGCCAGCTACTGCTAGCTAACTGCAGAGTCATAATGAGCCCAGCTGAGTTTGACCAGAGGCACTGCCCAATGAACCCCCATAATTGTGAGCTAAAAAAGTTTGTTGTTTTAAGCTACCAACTTTGAGTATGAGTTGCTACATAGCAAAAAGTAACTTGTAAGAAAATTGCTTCATAGAAGTAAAGTGATACAGTAATAAATTTAAATCTTGCATCTATTTTCTAACTCATCTTCTAGAATATAAATTTAAAAGCAGTAATCTCATTTTTCTTTCTTTTTTGTTTTTTATTGTACTTTAGGTTCTGGGGTACATGTGCAGATTATGCAGGATTGTTGCATAGGTACACACATGGCAATGTGGTTTACTGCCTCCATCACCCTGGCACCTACGTCTGGCATTTCTCCCCATGTTATACCTCCCTGACCCCCTCACCCTCCAGCTGACCCTCCCTTGGCTCCCTCAACACACCCCAGTGTGTGATGCTCCCCTTCCTATGTCCCTGTGTTCTCATTGTTCAACACCTGCCTATGAGTGAGAACATGCAGTGTTTGATTTTCTGTTCTTGTGTCAGTTTGCTGAAAATTATGGTTTCCAGATTCATCCATGTCCCTACAAAGGACACAAACTCATCATGGCTGTATAGTATTCCATGGTGTATATGTGCCACATTTTCTTTGTCCAGTCTATCATTGAAGAGCATTTGAGTTGGTTCCAGGTCTTTGCTATTGTAAACAGTGCCACTATGAACATACGTGTTCATGTCTCTTTATAATAGAATGGTTTACAATCCTTTGGATATGTACCCAGAAATGGGATTGTTGGGTCAAATGGAATTCTATTTCTAGGTCCTTGAGGAATCGCCACACTGTCTTCCACAATGGTTGAACTAGTTTACACTCCCACCAACAGTGTAAAAGTGTTCCTATTTCTCCACATCCTCTCCAGCATCTGTTTTCTCCAGATTTTTTAATGATTGCCATTCTAACTGGTGTGAGGTGGTATCTCAATGTGGTTTTGATTTGCATTTCTCTAATAATCAGTGATGATGAGCATTTTTTAATATGTTTGTTGACATCAATTATGTCTTCTTTTAAAAAGTGTCTGTTCATAGCCTTTGCCCACTTTTAGATGGGTTTGTTTGTTTCTGGTAAATCTGTTTTAGTTCTTCGTAGATTCTGAATATTAGCCCTTGTCAGATGAGTAGATTGCAAAAATTTTTTCCCATTCTCTTGGTTGCTGTTTCACTCTTGTGATTGTTTCTTTTGCTGTACAGAAGCTCTGGAGTTTAATTAGGTTCCATTTGTCTATTTTGGCTTTTGTTGCCAATGCTTTTGGTGTTTTTCAAGGATATTGAATATTGCCCCCTACTCTCTTCTGGCTTGTAGGGTGTCTGCAGAGAGATCCGCTGTGAGTCTGATGGGCTTCCCTTTGTGGGTAACCAGACCTTTCTCTCTGGCTGCCCTTAGCATTTTTTCCTTTATTTCAACCCTAGTGAATCTGACAATTATGTGCCTTGGGGTTGCTGTTCTTGAGGAATATCTTTGTGGTGTTCTCTGAATTTCCTGGACTTGAATGTTGGCCTGCCTTGCTAGGTTGGGGAAGTTCTCCTGGATAATATCCTGAAGAGTATTTTCCAGCTTGGATTCATTCTCTCCGTTACATTCAGGTACACCTATCAAATGTAGATTAGTTCTTTTCACATAATCCCATATTTCTTGGAGGCTTTGTTCATTTCTTTTCATGCTTTTCTCTCTATTCTTGCTTTCTCATTTTATGTCATTGAGTTGATCTTCAGTCTCTAATATTTTCTCTTCTTGGTTGATTCGGCTATTGAAACATGTGTTTGCTTGCAAAGTTCTTGTGGTGTGTTTTTTAGCTCCATCAAGTCATTTATATTCTTCTCTAAGCTGTTTAGCTGGCATCTCACCTAACCTTTTTTCTAGTTTCTTAGTTTGTTTGCATTGGGTTAGCACATGTTCTTTTAGTTCTGAGAAGTTTGTTATTACCCACCTTCTGAGGCCTGTTTCTGTCAATTCATCAGATTCATTCTCCATCCATCTTTGATCCCTTGCTAGTGAGGCCTTGTGATCCTTTGGAGGAGGAGAGACGTTCTGGTTTTTGACGTTTTCATCATTTTTGTGCTGGTTTCTTCCCATCTTAGTGGTTTTATCTACCTGTGGTCTTTGTAGTTGGTGACTTTTGGATGGGGTCTCTGAGTGGACGTCCTTTTCATTGATGATGAAGTTATATCTTTCTGTTTCTTAGTTTTCCTTCTAACAGTCAGGACCCTCTGCTGCAGGACTGCTGGAGGTCCACTCCAGACCCTGCTTGCCTGGGGATTACCCATGGGGGCTGCAGAACAGTAAGGGTTGCTGCCAGTTTGTTCTTCTGTTATCTTCATCCCAGAAGTGTACCTGCCAAATGTCAGCCTGAGTTCTCCTTTATGAGGTGTCTCTTTGGGTATATGGGGGTCGGGGAGCTGCTTTAGGAGACAGTCTGTCCCTTATAGGAGCTCAAGTGCTGTTCTGGGAGCTCCATTTTTCTGTGCAGAGCTGCTGGGCAGGTATGTTTAAGTCCGCTGCAGCAGAATTCATAACCTCCTCTTTTCTCAGGTGCTCTGTCCTAGGAAGGTGGACTTTATTTTTAAGTTCCTGTCATGCTGTTGCCTTTTTGCATAGATGCTCTGCCCTGCATGGAGTAGTCTAGTCACAGTCTGCCAGCAGAGGTGTTGCTGAGCCACTGCTGCAGGCTCTGCCCAGCTGCTGTGCGAACTGCCTCAGTAGTTGCAGACTGCCTGGGTGTTGGTGGTCGCTCTTTCCCCCACTGAGCTGGACCATCCTGGGTCCATCCTGGGTTCGCTTACTGCGAAACTCTCAATCCAGAGGGTTTCAGATGGTTTGTTTCATGGGGGTGGTACCCGCCGAGCCAAAGCTCCTGGCTCCCTGTCTCTGCTCCCTCCCTTTCAGTTGAATGGGCGGCTCTGTCTCCCTGGCATTCCAGATGCCAGTTGAAAGGGTCACACAGATTTGTGTGAGTTCCTATGCACCAACCCAGGGCTGGCTGAAACCACCGTGCAGAAAACTCATGGCACTTTTCAGCCTGGGAATCTCCTGGTGTGTGGGCAGTGAAAATTTGTTTGGAAATGCGGTGGGCACTCACCCTCTTCATTGTTCTTGCTGGGAACTGCGTTCTGGAGCTGTTCCTATTCGGCCATCTTGGATCACAGTCAGCAATCTCATTTTTCTAACTCCAAATTGTATCTTCCAATACCTAGAACAGTGCATGTTAAAGAGTCAATGAATTCAATATAATATTAGCATGACACTGTCATGATTTTACAAGATTTTATTCTCCCTCCATGCTCAAGTCAAATCAGAAACTCTCAATGGTAGGTGCAGTTTGAATCTTCCTCTCATCCTGAGATATACAATGCTTCACAAGGAATTGTGTTAAGCAGGATTTTCTCAGGCTCTCTGGCTCCTCCCTCTTCCTTTCCTCCTATTCGCCTCCCTCTCCTCCCTGTCTTCTTGTCCCCCACCCCTGCTGTCTCCTTTTCCTTCCCCTCTCTCTGTCTGTAAAGTAGAATTTAACATCCAGTATGCCTTACCTCATTAGCCAAAGGCAACTGGTTACAAGTGGTTTTACTTTAGAGTTGGGTTGCTGTCATCTATTATATCTAAAGGTGGTTTGTCTTTCAGTAGAGAAAAGTGTTTTCCCACAGATGGAAATATGTTGGTAATATAAGACACACAGCTCTCAGTCGTGGTTTAAAATAACTGTGTTTTTGAAAAAGAGTAATATTATGCCCACTTCAGGGCTAAACTGTTCTTGAGCGGGCTGTGATTTGGAGAAAGAGAGAAGATAGACATAATGATTCATTGATTAGGTTTGGCAGATAGGAAACAATTGTCCTAACATATGCATGGAAGGCAACAACAATCTTATGAACTGTATAAACACAGACAACCTTGACAAGTCTCAAGCTGATGTCAGATAGCGAATGTCATTGTATTCTCAGGGGAATAAAAACAGCAAATCCAAACAAAAACAACCCACAGTCTATATCAATAGAGACAAAGTGTAACTTAGATCTTAACAAAATACTGAACGTCTTGAATGTTATTAATTGCATACCACAGTTAAAATTCATGTTATAAATATAATGTTTATATATAAAAAGAGAAGACCACATTTATGTTTGATTTAATTAATAAATTGACATGAGAGCATTACTTGAAGAGATTGATTAACTTCTACCATTTTCCTACAAAAAGATTTCAATTTGAAAATGGTTCTGATATTTGCTAATTCTGATAGTACTATCTTTATAGCACACTTATCTAAATTTAAATTAGCATGCATTAGAAAGGAAGGAATTTAAAATAAAACATTATTTTACTAGTATAGCAAATACATGTGTAAGCAGATTTAGAAAACCATCATCACTTGTTTTTTAGCCAATTTATTTAGTACAAATTTTATGACTGACACTACTTAATCACAGTAAGGAGGGTAAGAGGAAATGGAACAATTAAGGAAGTTAAAAAAAAAAGAAGCCACTTAATTTCTCCTCCTGTTACTCAACTGATTTTAGTACTAGCACCCCAGCTGGTATTTAAATCTATATTTTAATTTATATCAGTGCACATTAAGTAAAAATAAAGTTCCTCAGTTGCAGCAACCATGTTCAAAGGCTTAGTACCTACATGTGGCCAGTGTCTGCCAATTTAGATAATGCAGAAGCAGAACATTTCCATCATCTTAGAAAATTTTTTTGGATAGCACTGCTGTAGACTATGGTTTCTCCAATCTCAGATCCCATTAGAATAAAAAACTATGTGCCATAATCAAGTATAGATGCACTTGTTTCACATAAAAATTTGAATCCATATTATCAATACAAATGAGTATTTCCCAAGTATTATGATAAGATGATTTGTAGTTTGTAAATATTTTATAAATCTTCAATGACATATTAACATTTTATTTTTGAATACATTTAACAAATTTATCCACCAATGAAAACAACAATATTTTCTAAGTTGAATGTGTTTTTATTGATTGGTGCTACTGCATCTGTAAAAGATTAGTCATCTAAGCACAAAATCCTTTCTTTCCCCAAAATTAGTTAACTTGCAATAAAATTACACTGATGTTCCAGTTACTAAATTGTACTGTGTTAGGTCAATATTATTTTAGGGGTTTATTTTAACAACAGCCCTATAAGATATAATTTAGATATCATTACCCTCTTTAAATGTACAATTTAATGTTTTTAGTATATTCACAGAGTTTTCAATTGTTATTCCAAACATTTTTATAACATTTTATCATCCTCCAAATAAATCTACTAGCAGTCTCTCTCTATTTTTTCCTATTTCAGATCCTGAAAACCATTAATCTACACTCTGTATCTATTGGTTTGTCCATTCTGGACATTTAATATAATAAATAGAGTCATATAATATCTTGTCTTTTGTCACTAGCTTTTTCCATTGAGCATAATGTTTTCAATGTTCAGCCATGTTGCAACATCCATCATTATGTTATTTCATTTTGTAGATGAATCACTCTGTAGTATAAAGATAGCACATTTTTCTCTTTTTAAATAATTAATGGACTTTATTTTTTGAGTATTTGAAGGTTTACAGAAAAACTGAACATAAAGTGTAGAGTTTCCACATGCACCTTTTTCCTCCCTCTGCAGTTTCTCCTGTTATTAATATCTTACAGTAGTGTGGTATATTTGTTACATTTGATGAGCCAATATTGACCTTGTTGACAATACCAATATTGACATTATTGTTAACTAAAGTCCATAGCTTACATTTTTTTCTTTGTGTTACATAATCTATGTGTTTTGACAAAGGTATCTATCTACTGTTACAGTATCATACAAAATAGTTCATCTATTCTAAAAATCTCCTATCATCTAACTATATATTTCTTCCTCCTCCGTCCATATCCTTGGTAACAACTTAACTTTTTACTGTCTCTATAGTTTTGCATTTTCTGGAAGTATATATGGTTGGACTAATGCAGAATGTACCTTTTCAGATTGGCCTCTGTCTCTTACCAATATACATGTCTGATTACTCTGTGATTTTTTGTGGCTTGGTGGCTTACTGCCTTTTATTGTTGGATAGTATTCCATTGCACAGATGTACCAAAGTGTTTATAAATTCACCTACTAAAGGATATCTTGGTTGTTTCCAGATTTTAATAGTTATCAATAAAGCTGCTGTACACATTCATATGCAAATTTTTATGTCCACATAAATTTTCAACACATTTGGGTAAATACCAAGAGGAAGATTATTAGATCATGCAGATTGAGTATGTTTATTTTGTAAGAAACTTCCAAATTAATTTTCAAAGTGGCTATACTATTATGCATTCCCACTAGCAACGAATGAGAGCTCCTGTTGTTCCATATCCTCACCAGCATTTGGTGGTGTCCATGCCTTGGCTTTTGGTGATCTAACAGGTGTGTAGTTGTACTTCGTTGTTTTCATTTGCAATTAGTTCTCTAATGATATATAATGTTGAGGATCTTTTCATATGCTTATTTGACATGTTTCTTTTTTGGTAAGCTAGGTTCAGATCTTTTGCCTGTTTTTTCATTTTCGTTGTTTCCTTTCTTACTGTGAAGTTTTAAGGGTTCTTTGTTTATTTTGGATATTATTCCTTTATCAGATATGCATTCTGCAAATATTTTCTCCTAGTCTGTGGTTTATCTTTTCACTCTCTTAAAAGTGCCTTTCACAGAGCACACGTTATGCTTCCAACTTACTCGTTTTTTTCTATGGATCATGCTTTTGTTACTATATCTAAAAAGTTGTCACCAAATTCAAGGTCATCTGTATTTTCTTGCTATCTTCTAGCGTTTAATAGCTTCTTATTTTATATTTGGGTTTATGATTTATTTTGAGTTGACTTGTGCAAAAGGTAGAAAGTGTGTACCTAGATTGATTCTTTTTGAGTGTGGATTGTGCCAGTTGTTCCAGCACTACTCATTGAAAAGTTTAATATTTTTCCTTTGAAATGCTTTTACTCCTTTGTCCCATAACTATTGACTGTATGGGTCTATTTCTGGGATCTCTACTCTGTTCCACTGATGTATTTGTTGACCCCTTTACAAATGCCACACTGTCTTGATTACCGCAGCTTTATTGTAAGTTTTGAAGTCAGGTAGTGTCAGTCCTCTAATCATATGCCGCATTTTAATCCATTCCTCAACTCTTAGTTACTGAATTGTTTACATATTATGGTCATTATGAATAATGCTGCTATGAACATTTGTGTGGATGTTATTTTATATAGACAAAAAATATATAGGTACATGTATTATATACGTATATGTAGACTATATATATATATAAAATAAAATTGTACACATATACAAATATATATATATATATGTATACACACATACAAACAAAATTCTCAAGTCACAGGGTAAGTCTGTTTAACA
This sequence comes from Plecturocebus donacophilus, assembly GCA_004027715.1. Lineage (NCBI taxonomy): Eukaryota > Metazoa > Chordata > Mammalia > Primates > Pitheciidae > Plecturocebus > Plecturocebus donacophilus. The sequence goes on from PVKP010000092.1 coordinate 122,482, forward strand.
TTTTGAGGAACTACTAAATTATTTTCCAAAACAGCTGCACTATCTTACATTCCAGCAATTTACAGGGGTTCTAATTTCTCCCACTCCTCAACAAAACTTTTATTATCTTTTTAATTGTACCCTTCATTGTGGGCTTGAAGTGGTATCTCATTGTGATTTTGATTTGCATTGGATTTGTCTTTTCATTTTCTTAATGCTGTCTTTTAAAGAACAGAAGATTTAAATTCTGATGAAATTTAATTTATATTTTCTTTTGTTGCTTCTGATTTTGGTGTCGGATCTAAAAATCATTGCTAGTGCAAGATCACAAAGATTTTCCTTATAATTTTCTTACCGTATTTTTTTTTCTATAGGTTATCAGGGAACAGGTACTGTTTGATTACATGAGTCAGTTCTTTAGTGGTGATATGTGAGATTTTGGTGCACCCATCACCCAAGCAGTATACAGTGCACCCTATTTGTAGCCTTTTATCTCCTCCCCCTTTCCACCTTTTTCTCCTGAGCCCTGGTTTAGGATACATAAAACAAACTTTGTGAATGGTATTTTTCCAGTGATCTCTTAGAAATGTCAGTGACAATTCTCTGGGGATGACAATTTTTTGAGTAAAAGGAGCTCATCAAACTCATTTCTGACCCTCGTATGAATGTCTGATTACTGGTCTTCACAGATCACATGGTTCTGAGGCTACTAGTTTTCCAGATAACTTCAAATCTGGAAGTAAGACAAATTATGATATTGCAAAACTTATTATTCTTGCTGAGATTTAGTTTTTTTCTTGAATAAGGGCTTCTGAAAGTTTTGTGAGCCTTAAGTTAATATCCAGAGTTCTGAAAAAGTGCATTTTTACAAATTTTGACAATGTTCTCATTGCTATTATGGTGGAGCAGGTTTCTGGCAGTACTTACTCCACTCTCTGGGTGTGTTTCTCATATTAATAGGTATTAATTGAAAAAAATCCAGAATCAAATAATATGTTTACTGTGTATTAAATCCAAATTAGGTGGTTGTGGCCTATAGCACGTTCTTTTATATATTCATGTGCAATGAAACTCTCTATATAAAAAATAGTAGAAGGAAATCTTCCCAAAATTATTTGATTGTAAGTACCCTTTATTAGATTAGTTTTATTTGTTGGTTTGTTGTTTTTGCTTTGTTTTTTTTTTGTTTGTTTGTTTGTTTTAAATGGGATGTACTTTTCAAAATGTACTTTGAGAAATTATGGAATAGGTACCTTTGAGGCTATTCTCACTAGATATTCATAGCCAGACTAGCAAAGAGTCACCATATAATCAAAGAGAAATTCCAGCCACCCTCTCAACAGACCATGAATCTTCTATATGCCAAGTGAAAGTTTTCTGCCCTTGCACAAGAGGATGGTTTTATGTAACGAGAAGTCTGATTTTTTTCTCATCTCCTAGGGGTATGGTAGGTTGTTAAACATTAAATCTCACAATAATTGGAAAGCTTTATATAATCACCACAAGTAATTGGAATGATGATTAAATCACTAAACTCCTAATATTGTAATAAATTACAAAAGCCTTTAAAGAGGTCTTAAATCTCATAAAAAAGATGGAGATAATAAGCATTCAAAGAATTATTTATGTTGCCAAAGGATAATTAGAGCATGTTAATAATCTATCCTCTGATCTATGCTAATATTTGGGGAACACCTACTATGTGACAAACATTAGGCTAGCAGGCTCAGCTAAATAATTTAAGGGGTAAAAATTTTATATGTGGAATATTTTGCTCAAAATTATCAAAAAATTTAAAGACAGCACGATCAGAGTGTTTCTAAGCATGGGCCCTGATATAAGGCAGTCATTGGGCAAAATGCCTGATGATGTACCTGGCATAAGACAGGTATTTGGAAAGGTGCTTTCACAAGTTGTGCCATTTACTTCACTCAATGACCCTATTATCAAGGTACAATTATTATCAACCTCAATGTACAAATGAATTGACTGAGGCTTATACAGAATAAATTACACATCTAAGATCACTGAGCTTGGGTTTGAAATATGAGTGCCTAATTCCAAGGCTTTTAGCAACAAATTGCTACATGATATTCTCCTTAGCCAGAGTCAGGAGGTCAGACTCCTATCTCTGGCTCTGCTAAGGGCTCAAGTTGGAGACTTTGGGCAAATCACTGACCCTTCCTGGTTTATTGTTTTTTCATTTCACATTAAATAGATGATGCTCAGATCCTGTCCCCCTCTAATAGGCATTGCTTCTATGAAAGTTAAGGTAGTAGGATAGGGAGCCAAACAATATCCCAACTTTTCTTAATGGGTGTTCCTCGCACCTCGCTCCCCCTCCCGCCACCCCCGTGGCTGTGATAGCCTAACTTGTGCTAGCCTAACTGACTCCATCTTAGCTGTAAACTCTATTTTTGCCTCTCCCTCCCTGCCATGTCTTCCTCAGATGCATAACTGGGTCACACTGATGCTGTGCTTATGTCACGCTGACTCTGTGCTTATCCTACCATTTAACCTTTGTAACTACATTCTGCTTGGCAAGCACACCTGCTATTGTGAATAACTCTCCGTGGACCCCCTTGGTGATTGTTTGGAAATACCCTAGCCTGCAACCATGTCCCTCTAACCTGCTCATTCTGCTTCTGTAAAATTTGGCTTCAGCTAGGCTCCCCCTCCTCTACCTAAACCAAGATATAAAAGGAAATCAAGCCCCTTCCTCCAGGCTGAAAGAATTTTGAGCATTAGCTGCCTCTCGGTTGCTGGCAATAAAGGACTCTCAATTGGAACTCAGAGTGGCACTTTCCTTCTAACTCACTCGGTTACAACATGGTAACCCCAGTTGAAATAAAACCATTTCTTACAATCGACCACAGATGCATTGTTTTTATATGTGAGTCTTTACTCTGTACAATAGGTGTAGATTTGATCTTGCAAGAATTTATCCTATGTACTAATTCCTCATAATATTATTATTTATTACTTATTAAAAGACTTCTAGCATTAATCTTTTCCAGGTTCTATTTAAGTTAATGAACATATATATATAGCAAGATTTCTCATTATATTTAAAGTATGTGTGCTCATTATGGATTTTCAAGAAGGAGATTAGTATATGCACTGATTCATAAAGTTATTTAACACAAGAAAGTTATTTTTAAAGTGTTTCACTGGGACATTTTTATTCAGAGCTCTTAGTTCTGTTGGCAACAGTTAGCTTGCTTTACCAAAAAGTACCTGCTACCAACACATACATTCCAGTAACTTTCTTCAGTAGACCACAAATATTATCTTCTAAGGAAGAGTGCCCATCCAAGAAAAGCTGTGTTTATATTACTAGTAGGGCCTGCCTGTTCTTTCAACTTCTGTCCTCTCTTATGGATTTAGTAGTTTGTTAATACTAAACTTCTCAGCAATAGGCAAGCTTTCTCTAGTCATCCCAACTAAGTAAGAGGAGCCATTGAGTCACAATATATTGTCTGACTTTCAGCTATGGAAAGCAAAACAAATCTTGGCTGGCAGAATAAATTTACTGACGCAAGCAGTGGAAGAGACTAATGCTGGTTCACTTCATGTGTTTACACTGAGGGCTCATATGATGTTGCCAGGCCTCAGCATCTCCACCTTCTAACTCCATGATGACTCAGTCTCAGATCTGAGTGATGGCAAAATGTCTGTAGATTCTTTGGGCCTACATACTCCCCTCTTCAAATCAAGTGGCAAAGATGTCTAATTTCTCAGTAATTCAAACAGGAGTCTCGATGTTAGCTCTGATTGGACCTGAACCAACCATTATGGACAGGAAAATAGAATGATGAGCCTAAATTATGTGCCTATGATTATGCACACTCCTGGGGCTAGGTAGGCTGTGTATGACGTCATCTAGATTGAAAAAGCATGGGGTTGGGGGGGCAGATGCCTCTACAGATAACAAGTGGGATATTCTTACTCAGAAAAAATGACTAGAAGGCAAGAGACAGATACAACTACCCACCTCCCTCATGCCTTCCTCCTTTGAGGAGCTAGGCCTCATCATCTCCATCTGTTGAATTTGACCAAACCTTCCAGGTCTGTCTAAAATGCCACTTCATCTGTGAAGCCCATCTTGACTCTCCTTCAGTCTTCTCTTACCTAAATTAGATGTTTTCCTCAGCTTAGGCCAAATAAAATCTTTAACTTTCTTCTGTGGCTTTATATGATGTGCTTGTTTTATAGCCATTCTTCCATTTATCTGAGATTCTCCAGAAGGGTATATAAAACTCTTTATGGCAGAAACCTTGTTTCAGTCATCTTGGAAGCCTTTACAGATCTATCTCAGTGACTCACAATTAGCAGATACATTGTAAATACCAGTTCACTTAGATTCCCTCAGTGGCACTGTGCTAAAAGATAGGAATTATGCTTCCTATATATATATATGTATTTGATTTACCTAAGAGCCATATATATATTTATATAACTAATCCAAGGTGTAGTATAATAAACACTGTTATATACCTACCTGAAAGCTAGTCCTAGGTGTTAATTCACTCACATGTGACTTAGGGAATGCATATTGCTTAGATTAACTTAAAGAAGCCATTTTTTTAAATTTTATTTTATATTTTCTTTTCTTTCCCTTTTTCCTTTCCTTTTGTGATTAGTTTTAGGCTACCCATGTGACTGAACAAAGGAGTGTGAGGATAGATCTTCTGGTGGGGTCTCTGATAAAATGCCTTTGCTCTTAAAAAGAAACACATGAGAGGAGACAGTCCTACACCTTGGTGAGATGTTGTCATATGAGTATGACACTTGGAACTATAGTAAATAATTTCTGACCATGAGGGAGGCTAGCTTGATGCACAAGACAAACACAATGAGGCTGGGAAAGCATAGAAGGAAGGAACACAAGCTGGGATGCTGCTGCTAAGCTTCTGTTCATGATCCTTGAACTGGCAAACTCTTCACATGATAAAGGTGTTCATTGTTTAAGCCAGTTGACATTGGATTTTCTCCTCTTAGTAGCCCAAAGCATCCTTATGAATAACTACAGAGTTAGTGAAAAAATGTGGATTTTTTTACTTTTAAATTTTTATTTGTAATTGAAAAATAGTAATTATATTTACAGGGTACAATGTGATGTTTTGATACATATACACATAGTGGCACAATTATATCAAGCTAACTTAACATATCCATTACCTCTTATACTTATCATTTTCTTGTAGTGAGAATACTTAGAATCTATCTTATTTAGCAATTTTGAAATACACATTATTATTAACTATGGCTAATAATAATAGTCATCATCATACTGTGCAATAGATTTTGAGAACTTACTCCTCATGTCTAACTGAAATTTTCCTCCATTCCACCTCCTCACTTCCCCTCAAACCCAAGCCTCCAGTAACCAACATTCTATTCTCTGCTTTTATGGTTTCAGGTTCTACACATAAGTGAGATCATGCAATATTTGTCTTTGTGTGCCTGATTTCTTTTCACTTCATATAATGTCCTTCAGCTTCATCCATGTTGTTGCAAATGACAATATTTTCTACTTTCTAAAGGCAAACGGTATTCTATCGTGTACATAAGAATTTTTTGTCCATTTATCTGTTGATAGACACTTCAATTTATTCCATTTTGTTGCCTACCATTAATAATGCTACAATGAACACAGAAGTGCAGTTATTGCTCTGACAAGCTGATTTCAATTTTTTGGGATATAGACCCAGAAGTGAGATTGCTAGATCATGTGATAATTCTAACTCTATTTTCAGTTTTTTAGAAACCTCCATACCATTTTCCATAATGGCTGTACTAATTTTCATTCCTATCAACAGGGTACAAGGGTTATCTTTTCTCCACATCCTTGCCAACACTTGTTATCTTTTATCTTTTTGACAATAGCCATTCTAATGTGGGTTTCTTGACTCTCAGCCCAGAGATTTTCCCAATAAATGTTTACATTTAGTGAGAAAGAAGAACTTTGCCTAAAACACTGAAGCAGTGTGACTCATGAATTTGGCCTGAGCCAATGGAGAACACTGGTCATCTGGACAGCATCTTATCGACGTTAATACTTAGGAAAGAAAATGTTGAAGTCTTTAGATATTATTTGAGCAATAGAGCAGCATTCAAGACATAGTTTCCATCCTTAATGTATTTTCATTCTTACCATAAGCTTGAGAACTGAACTGTCCAGGGTCTTAATGCACATCATGGCAGATTTTTCTATTTCTTGTATGAGCAGTGCTGGGTAAGAGGTAGCTAGTAGGCATTCAGTCAGTCACTTGATATATACAAATCAACTGACTGTGTGACACCAGGGAAAGCAAATCCCAAGAAACATAGAATGAGAAGGATAAATGTAGGAGCAAACAAAAAAACAAATGGTTTACTCCATTTCTGTGATGGAAACATCCTAATTTTTACTTTACAATGCTATCAGGCCTAGTCTCAGAAATTGGCAATGTCTTGCACTTAGAGTGCTGGGTTCCTGTGTAGATGAATGAGGATAAGCTCTTCAATGAGGATGAGCTCTTCAATTACGAGGCAGAAGCTCTTCCATGTCACTCTCTTAACATGGTGATTAATGTGTGTGTGTGTGTGTGTGTGTGTGTGTGTGTGTACCATAAACAGATTTTTAAATCTAGAAGCAGACAAGGGAATTGGAAGAGCCATGTGCCTGGGTGACAATAAGATTTCCTTATGCAGGTTTTAGCTCCCTGAAAATGAGATGTGTTTCATAAACATAGCATAGAATTCAATCGATATATTTACCTAGGGATTTATGGTGCCATTAAAACAAAGCAAAAAAATTATCCCTGTCTTTCATTTTGTCATGATTTATCTTTTCCTGTTTTAGAATGGTAAACCACAGTAGAATTCACCCTGACCTCTAATAGAGATGGGTAGATGAGACTGAAGTTTTTATTTCCTGGAAGAGTGATATAGCTATGAAATTAGTATTTTCTTTTTTTTTTTTATTAAGATCTTTTCAAATGATATTACTTAATGAACTCTATCTTTTCATTGCTTTTGATATGTTTGCAATTAATTTACTCATCAAATATTTATTTAAAAACTACAGTGGTCAAAGAATTCTATTGTGTGGTTATATTAGTCAGTTTTCACATTGCTATAAAGAAATGCCTGAGACTACTTTATAAAGAAAACAGGTTTAGACTAACTAATTTATAAAGGAAACAGGTTTAATTGACTCATAGTTCCACATGGTTGGGGAGGCCTGAGGAAACCTACAGTCATGGAGGAAGGGGAAGCAAACATATCCTTCTTGACAAGGCATCAGGAGAGAGAAGTGCAGAGCAAAGAGGGAGGAATCCCTTATAAAGCTACCAGATCTCATAAGAACTCACTCACTATTATGAGAACAGCATGGGGGAACTGCCTCTATGATCAAATCGCCTCCCACGAGGTCTCTTCCCAACATGTGGGAATTACAATTCAAGATGAGATTTGAGTGGGGACATAGAGTCAAACCATATCAGTGGTATATTAGTTTCTTGTCATTGCTGTAATAAATTACCACAAACTTAGTGGCTTAAAATAAGAAAAATTATTTTTGTTTATACTTCTGAAGATTAGAAGTGTGACTTGAGTTTTACCAGTATAAAGTTAAGGTTTCAGCAAGATCTGTTTATTTTGGGGGATTCGGGGAGACAGTTCTTCTTACCTTTTTACTTCAAGAGTCTGCTGGCATTCCTTGGTTTATAGCTACATTTCTCCAATGTCATGTTTCTGTCATCGGTCTCCTACAACTTACTCTGATCTCCTGACACCTGTTTATAAAGATGCTTATAATTACATCAGATCTAACTGGACAGTCCAGAATGGTCTTCCCATGTCAAGAACTTTAATAGTATCTGAAAATCTATTATTTTTTTCATATACGGTAACTAACATGGTATCTGGGAATTCAAAAGTAAACATCTTTTACTTAAATATAAAACCCAAAAACATAAAAATGTTTGAAGAAAGCCTAAGCATTATCATTCAGGACATAGGCATGGGCAAAGGCTTCATGACAAAGACACCAAAAGCAATTGCAACAAAGCCAAAATTGACAAATGAGATCTAATTAAACTAAAGAGCTTCTGCACAGCAAAAGAAATTATCATCAGAATAAACAGGCAACCTACAGAATGGGAGAAAATTTTTGCAATCTACTCATCTGACAAAGGTCTGATTTTCAGAATTTATAAGGAACTTAAACAGATTTACAATAAATAATACAAATAACGCCATTGAAAAGCTAGGAAAGGATATGAACAGACACTTCTCAAAAGAAGACGTTTATGCATTCAACAAACATATTTTTAAAAGCTCAACATCTTTGATCATTAGAGAAATGCAAATCAAAACCACAATGAGATATCATCTCAGTCCAGTCAGAATAGCGATTATTAAAAAGTCAAGAAACAGTAGATGCTGGTGAGGCTGTGGAGAAAAATGACCACTTTTACATTGTTGCTGGGAATGCAAATTAGTCCAACCATTGTGGAAGACAATGTGGCAATTCCTCAAGGATCTAGAACCAGAAATACCACTTGACCCAGTAATCCCATTACTGAGTATATACCCAAAGGAATAGAAATAATTCTATAATAAAGATACATGCACATGTATGTTTATTACAGCACTATTCACAATTGCAAAGACATGAAACTAACCCAAATGTCCATCATTGGTAAACTGGATTTAAAAAGTGTAGTACATAAACACCATGGAATACTGTGCAGCCACAAAAAGGTATGAGATCATGTCCTTTGCAGGGACATGGATGAAGTTCAAATTGTCTTCAGCAAACTAACACAGGAATAGAAAACCAAACACCGCATGTTCTCACTCGTAAGTGAGAGTTGAACGATGTAAATACATGAACACAGGGAGGGGAACAACACACACCAAGGCCTGTCAGCAGTGGGTGATGGGGATGCTGAGAGGAGGGAGAACATCATGACAAATAGCTACTGTATGTGGAGATTAGACCCTACGTGAGCCATTGATAGGTGCAGCAAATCAACATGGCACACGTATACTTATGTAATAAATCTGCATGTTCTGCACATGTATCCCAAAACTTAAAGTAAAAATAAATAAATAAATAAATAAAGTAGACATATTTTTATGGAGAGGGTGTTATTCAACCAACCCCAATAAAAAGAAGGAGATAGCTTCTTTAGCCTTATATAGTCTAGTTAGTGAATGAAATATGTTTAATGAAAATGCTTTGTAAAAATAAATGCCAAGGGAGAAATACCAAGAAAATGTGAGGTCAAGAGAGAGAATGTTCATATCCAGTTGAGGGTACCAGGAACGTTTACTGAAGGAGATGGTGAAGTTGAAGTAGAATTGAAAGGATAGGATGGTTGGGGGCTGGGGTAATGAGAGGTGACATGTTCTGAGTACTTCCTAAGAGGCAGGACACTTTTGATGTGTGCTCTATGAATTCTTTTACCCGTCACAAATGTGTTATAAGATAATGACTGCTATTTTCCTATTATAACAAATGGCTAAAAGGAGACCAAAATAAAGTTAAGTTACTTGGCCCAAATCACATGACTTATGAGAGGAAAGCTCTCTTACAAGACATACCAAGCTGAAGTAATAGAAAAAACTATAAAAGCAAGGATGGTAATACAGGGAGGGCATGGGAACAAGAGGGACTCAATCTTACTTTTAAAGTAATGGGTGCACTATCCAGTGAGGTGGGCACAAACATGAGAAATGATGCAGGTCACAGATCTCAGCTATAAGAGCTAAGAAGCATGGGTCTCACTCTGCAGTGGTGGAGAGTAATGAGCAGAGTGACTCAAGGAGTCTTCTTAGATTGGGTTTCTCAGAAACAGGTCCAAAGGCAAGAACCTGAAAGCAATTAGTCTATTTGTAAATAAATAAACTAGAAAAATGAGAAAGTAAGACCAGGAAAAGAAGGAAAATATTTGTTTAAAAAAGAAGAAACATATTATCAAGCAAAAAGAATGGATATTATTGATCAGGCTTATTTGGCAAGCAAAGAGTGCATGTGCCTCCTTGACCCTCTGCATAGAAGGTTATTAACTACTGCAGAAAATAATCTAATCTACTGAATTGTCTAGCATTTGTATCTTGGCAAGCTCTATGCTGAGACATAAAAAGACACACAGAGGGGGTTGGGAAGAGAGAGAGAGGGAAGAAAGAGAAAGAAATTAGAAAAAAGATGTCTCAAAAATATAACCTCTGTTATATCCTCAGAAATGAAGCTAAACTCTATGTTACAAGGCTTTTTTTTTTCCTCCCAAGCCATTTAATTACAGGGACTATAAAAGGCTTGTGGTTGAACTTGACATTGTTTGAAGAGTCAGCTACGGAGAGGAAGAGGCACAGTGGTATATGGTATATGGAAAGGAGGTTAACTTCCTGCACCCCTATATGCACCACAGTGAATGCTATCATAGAAGTCTCAAGACCCTGTCCTGGCAGGGAAGTTGGCTTGTATGACAATGGGAAATGCAGAGGCAGGAAACATGAACAAAGCACTTGACCCCAAACTCTTAACAATATCTTTGCTTTTCATCTTTCCCATTATTTTAAAAAAGTAACTTGCAAGAGTGGGAAGAATTCATGTTACTAAGCCACAGAATCTCTAACATGTGGGTCGAAGAATCTTCATTTTACAGGGAAGTATAATAGCAGTCATTTTACTAAACTTTAGGAGAGTAATCAGAAACAAATTGAACCAAATACTGGCAATACTCACATAGCCTAAGTATACAGCAATAGGAAGCTGGCAACATAACTTGTATCTATGTGGTCATTAAAATGATGTTGTGAATCAGTATACACATGAAAAGATGGACTATCTTATTAATTGAGAAAAATATTAGAAAACAGCCTCAGTATCTCAACTTTATTTTAAAAATTTCTGTACAAATAAATAGATAAATGCTGTTAGAATAAGAAAAGACAGGAAAAAAAGAGAATAGACAACAAATTGTGAGTAGTAGTTGTATTTGCTAGGTGAGTGTCTGTATGATTTCTACTTTTTTCTTTTTGATCTTCTGTATTTTCTATTTCTTTTTCTTTAACACTTTACAAGGAAAAAAAAAAAAAAGATACCAGTAAATACATTTTGAAAGAAAGCTTTATATTTGTATCTTTTCCACAGACCTCATGGCAAATGCTGCAAATATTTTAATAGAGCTGTGGTAGGGATGTCTCTGGGGGTTGAAGAAAACAAACAAAAGTTCCAGAGCAGAGAAGCATGAACATGAAAGTATTTGAGAAGCAAAGAAGTTATTGCTGCTTCCCCTAGCTCTGATGTGTGGTTTCTCAGTGAGATAATTATAACAATGAAGTTTTTTAAAAATGGTACAATTATATTTAATTAGTTCCAGTTGCTGTTGGCTATTTTAACCCTCACCTCTGAATACTATTAGAAGGCAGATTGAATCGTGTGTTTTAACCCGCATGAAATAGATTTTTTTGTTCACTTGCTCATTTTGTTTTTATTTCATTTGTTTACTTTCCTTTTCTTTAATGGCAAATACCACCAAGGTAATAGATTAGATTACTGTTAAACCTATGATATGATATATTATTTTAGCAATGCCTATAAGACACTAATAAAGCAAAAATGCAATAGTATTGGCATGATTAAGTGAAAACTATTAATAAGAAGAAAGAGTTCATCATGGTCATTGAATTTGAATATATTAGAAAGAGGCACAGTATGTTAGGGATGGCAAAACTGCATTACGAAGTCATTCAAATTCTACATGGAATTTTTTAGTGAGTAATTAGTATAAAAAATTCTGACTGGGTGTTTAAAACCATGGATACTGACAGAAATAAAGGAGTAGATGATGGGAAACAGATGGATCATTTAATTTATTTTGTAATTACAGTTGACACGTTAGGCACAGAAATCTGCAAGTCATCTATTTCTTTATGGTCCATTTTGCAGCTGTGTTTATTGTCATAATAAATAAATACATTATCTCATTAATGGAGCACTGAATATTTTTTTATCTATAAAACACACTCACACCCAATGTCCATTCTCCAAAGAGAACACAAAAAGGGGAGAATGTTCAACCAACTGATGTAGCAGAATAGGGTCCATGTGGGGTGGAGACTTCGGGAAATGAGAGTCTGTCACAGCAAAACATACCTATTAGTTTTTAAATGTCATCCATTGGTGGTTGAGACAGTTTCCTCCCAGAGAGCCGCACTATCAAATACAGTCACACTTGAAAATCCATGTGCATTTCCTTGTTAATGTATATTGCATTTGAGATGCAGATGGGTGATAAAGTTTATTACACTCCATTTTAGGTTCTCTCTTCAACTAGCAATGCTAGAAAGACTGGGGGAAATATCGGCGCTAACCTCTGATGTTGTATTCAAAGTTGTAAAAGCAACGCACATTGGTTTAGGAGCACAGTGGCCCTTTATTCTCAAGTGAACAGATGGACCTTTATATATTAACATCTTCCCCACAAAAGTAGCGTGGTTGATGGTGAAATTGGGGGTAGGGTATTGCTAAAGATTGAGTCTAATCAACAAGCATGTAAGTATTGATCACCTGTTATTTCTTCACCACTTTGGATTAGGAACTCATCTGTTCTATGAGTACCCAAATGTTCTCAAGGGTTTATAGAAATAGATGTGCTTCTTGGAAAGATACTCCCTAGCTTTGTTTGACTCTATAATCCACATATTAACCCCATTTACTAATTCACTGGGCCATGTTTATGCAATAGCTGTGTTAATGAAAATCTGATGCAAACTGCATTTTAGGAATGTTAGAAGTAGACTCCAGATTCACTCAGATCTACATTTTTAAATCTCAGTTGTGTATGTTTTAGTTTGATGACTTTTGATTATTAATCTAATGTCTCTGGGCCCTAGATTCTTTATCTGAAACATGGGCATGATGAGAATATCTATTTCATTGAATTGTGAAATTAGATGAAGAAATTTCTGTGAGTGCTTAGGAAAATGCCTGGCACAGACTAGTGCTAAAATTATTTTATATTACTGGAAATATGGCTGTATTATTAAATATTCATATAACATATTGTAATCTTTAATGTATAGTAAAAAGCATCAAATATTCTTGAAAAGAGAAAACATATTATATACATTGGGTATCAGCTTCCTCAGTGGTGTAAGCTTATGGAGTTGGGGCAGGGGTTTTCTTAAAGCAAACTATTTGTACACCAGTATAAGATATAGAAATATGACTTAAGTTCCAATAATCCATGCTACTTAAGTAAGTCATGACTTCAAATCCTTTGTATCTCCATTTTATGCTGCAGTGTGGTGCTGTACAAACATTCAATCTTCAGAAAGATGGCCAGTGGTTGGGGTAGTATAAAGCCTTTGGTCTGATGATAGATTCTGATGTCATTTAAGAGGTAAAAGTAAATCTAGAAAATGTGGTTTGGTTATAGCATATTAGAGTATCTAGTACCTTGTGTTCATAATTTCTAAAACTCACAGTCTATTCAGAACAGAGAGCCTTACTGACACATCCAACAACACACAGATGCGCATACACACACAGCAGTCAAGGATTTGGGGGTCTGTATGGTTTCAAGGTTCTGGTGATGCCCAGCTGAAATGTTCTCACCCGAGAATATTCCCTGATTGGCATCTGGTGGTGAGTCTAGAACAAAGAAGGATGCTGACTAGAGAAGAAAAATGGGAAATTAGCAAGAAAGAGAAGACTGGGCCTGAATACTGAGTTGCAGGATGCTAAAAAGTCCTCCAGGAGGAAAAGTGTCTTATAAAGACTAACATGTTGATTACTATATTTCCATGTGTAATATTTTGTTCATGACCCCTAAGTCTTCACTGATGTAACAATGAGTGAATTAAGTGTGCAGTTGAGGCATTGATGGGTAAAGCACTGAAGGACCTAGCTTTGTTCTGGATCAGAATGCAAGACAAAAGAAAAAATTACCAGCCTTCCAAAGCAGGGGAAATCAAGGAAGCTGAAGTCCACATGGAAATTCACAGAAACCTTGTGGGAGAGCTGTGGACTCACAAAGGCCATGAAATTGTGTGTCCTATGTTTAAGGCAATCTTGCCTATTTCTTAAGGGTCAGTAGCTCTGACAACCATCTCGTCTACAGATTTAATTTTTGAGACATTTACCATTGAGAGTTTATCGCCTACATATGCCTTGTGATCAAAAGCATAAACTCTGGACACAGTGATGGGGAAGAGGCCTTGTTTCTAAATGACCCCAAGGAAAAGTGGCCATAGACGCTACTGCCCCTGTGGAGACAACTTCACAAAGGTGTTTCTTTCTTTCACTAAGTGATGAACAAAGAAAATGCAGTTTACTCCATGTCTCTTCAGAAGCACAGCCCGTCAAAGCTCTAGGCTCTCCATCTTTGTGAAGCTCCTGAGTTTCCTGAGTTTACAGCTCAACTTACTGGTGAGCAAACTCAATCTCTCTCTCCATCTCTGCTCAGTGGGGGCGTTGCATGAATAATGGTGACAGCTATAGACAGGCAGTCCTGGAGAACAATTGTGAGAAAGCAGGGGTGGCTGGCAGTGGTTTTGAGGAGTGTGAAGAGATGTGTGGGTTTCTTTAAGATGCTAATTCCATGAGTCTCAGTAGGCTGCACTTGGGAGGGTAAATGGGGAAACAGTCAAAAGAGTTTTAATTTCAGGCTTTGGTCACAATTGCAGTAGAAAATCAGTGACAGGTGGTTGCAGCTTCCCTGCCGTGATTTTAAACTCATTAAAAAATTATATAACTTGACCATCAGGTGGCAAAAGAGGCTGAAATAGAAAACTTTTCATTTTTAGTACCATGTTGCCTTCTTCTACACATATTATCTATATCTCACATCAGAACTGGGATTGAGCATGAATTTGTGCGTGTTTAAAAGACACAGTCTTGGAAAGAATATTATAATAGAAGAATCTGGCATTTCTGCATTATAGAACTTAACACAAAGGATCACTGAATCCCAGCAAGGTACAGGACAACGTCATCATTTTTACCTAGAAATAGAGCCTGAATCCTGTAGGCATTAAGTTTGGGGACCAAAGCAGAAAATTTCATCTTCATTATCATAGTTATATACCTATTCATTTGTTCTATCCAAAGCAATTAGTTCAAGCAATCTTTTAAGCACTATCAGTTATGAATTTTATTAGACTTTATATAAAAGCATCCCTATTATAATAGATTGTTCAAATGGAGGATGACTTTCAATCACATATGGCTAGGTAATCCTGGCTACTCAAAGAACCAGGCTCCTTCTGCCTTCCTGCACCTTAACACATGGATTTCTCCCTCATCTTGCAGAAAGACTTCTTTCCTTGCCTCATGTCATCAAAAAAAAAGAGGGAAGAAACGAGAACTGATAATGCTTGCACTGAAAAAGCAAAACGTTTCCGCAAATTTCCAACACATATTTGCTTATATTCATTGTTAAGCACTATGTCATATGAACTTTCTAGTCTTCAAAAAAAAAATAGAAAATGTAATATTTTAGGTGGAAATATCACTGACTGAAATATAATCGATAGGGAAGAAGAATAGAAGAGATATTGGGAAGTCAACCAGTCATACCTGTCATACCTATGATGGTCTCATGCAGACAAACTTCTGCTATGGAGGAATCCAGGCCATGAAGCAAATAATAGTAATTTATTCATATATGCATTTACTCATTGAGCAAATGCTTATTGAGGTATAATAGTCATGGTTCTGAAAGTACAAAAATAGATGCAATCCCTTCCTTCAAGTGTCTTACCATCTAGTGAGAGGAAACAGACAGGTGTTTGCCCTGCAACATGATGCTGGCTGAGAGGAGAGTTGTGGTACCACTAGAAAGCACAGAGAAAGGGCAACAAGGCTCCCCAGGAAGAAAGCAAGAGACGACTTCTCAGGTGAGATGCTTTCTAAAGATACTGATACAAATAGAATTTTCATTCTAAATTAAATGAAGTAAGCTAGACAAAAAAAAAAGAAAAATATTATATGATTTCACTTATATGTGAACTCTGTTTTTAAAAAAGTAAAATGATATAGAGGTAGAAAATAAAGTGGTTGTGATCAGGGTGAGGATAGGAGGTGGTGAAATGGGGTGACGTAGCTTCAAGGATACAAAGCAGCAAATATGTAGGATAAACAGGTAGAAAACTAATGATGTATTGTTTATAGTGTATTGTTTCAGGATCTTTCCTAAATGAGCAGATGATAGTTCCTTTTGTCACAAGGGAGAAAATAGGTAACTGTGTGAGATGTAGATATGCTAAATTGTGCCACTAAAGTGACTATATTATATATACGTATCACATAGTGTCGTGTTACTGAGCTTAAATATATAGTAGTCTCCTCTTATCTGTGGTTTTGCTTTCCAAGGTTTCACTTACTCATAATCAACAGTGCTCTGAGACTATTAAACAGAAAAGGACAGAAATAAACAATTCATAAATTTTAAATTGTGTGCTGTTCTGAATAACATAATGAAACTTCATGCCTCCTGGCTCTTTCCTGCCCAGGATGTGAATCATACCTTTGTGTAGCCTATCCATCCTGTCTCTGTTCCCCACTCATTAGTAACTTAGCAGCTGTCTCAATTATCTGATCGACTGTCATGGGATTGAGGACTTGTATTAGAGTAAATCTTATTTTACTTAATTTTAGCTTATCTGCATGAGACCATCATAGGCGTGGCAGGCATGGCTGATTGACTTCTCAATATTTCCTCTACTGTTCTTCCTTTTAAATGAAACTCTTATTTTATTTCAGTCAGTGATATTCCTGAAAGCACAAAAGTAGTGTTACTGGCAATTTGAATATGGCAAAGAGAAGCACTCAAGCACTTATGTCACAGGCCTTAGAATGTCACTTTGCAAGCCAGAAACCTCTGTGGCTGGCAGCCCCTTCTGCCTAAATATTGCTTGTGCCTGCTGGCCCCTGCTGCCCACTCGGCTTGGCAGGCTGCACTCAGTCTGTGTAACAGTCCTGGATCACACACTTACCAAGGGTGAGCCAGGTGCAGAGCAGCAAGGAGTGTGTGAGTGAGCACACACAAGGAGTGTGTGAGTTTCAGCCATTACACACAGCCAGGCACACTGGCTACGGTGGCAGGACAGGCAGCCCTAGTCATTGGCTCAGGCGCTGGCTCCATGTGAGGCTGTCGCTGGACCAGACGTACTGTAAGAGGCTTCTGCTGCAGACACAAGCATCTGGGACAGGGGGAATGCAGTGGCACCCAAGCCTGGAGACACCAGAAACCAGGGAGCCCCCTAAAAGGTGTTACAGCTGTGGCTTGGGGATCCCCTAGGTCTGGGTTCCATGAAGAGCCACAACTCTTCTCTCCTGTTGCACACAGTGTGAGAGGGGCAGGGGTAGTGTTTCAGCCCTGTTTGTGTTAGAGCTCTTTCAGTCCTGTCATTCAGCAGGTCCCAAGTTTTTGTCCCATGTACAGGAAGAATGAGGTATGCACACAACTGGAGGGTGAGCTAGGCACAGAGGAGCTTCATTGAGTGACAAAACAGCTCTCAGGAGACCGGAAGTGGGTAGCCCCTTTCCCCAGACAGGTTGTCCCATGGAGGAGACTAGAAGTGCGTAGTTCCTTCCTGCCGCGGGTAGTCCTGACATCTGTCTTGAGTCTGGCTGAGTCTGGGGGTTTTTATGGGCTCAGAATGGAGGAGGTACGTGCTGATTGGTCCATGGGTGGCCACGGGCAGGCCCAGATAAAGCACCATAAGTTCTCACTCTCCGAGGCAGACTCCAGCCAGAACTGGAAGCCTAGCCTCCAGGTGTTCAGCTGTCCCTGGCTTGAAGGTGGGGCTTCACCAGGACCTGCCCTTTCAGCCCAGGAACCTTTCTGCCTCCCACCATCAACATGTTGTCCATGGCACCCAGGCTGTTCTTCCCAAGGGGGCCTGCAGGTCCATGCTGTGCGGCCCTCAGCCCTTGGTCTCCCTCCATTGAGAGACGAGCCCCCATTTCCCAGCACTGCACCCTCCTGATGGAAGGGAGGGTAAGAGAAATAAAATACCAAGAAGTTGAAATCAGCAGTCAGGCAACTTGCTGATGCCACTGATCAGGCCATAATGAGGCCTAGGGCCTGGGAAGATAACTCCCTTTTCAGTTCCCAGTGCCTCTGCTATCTATAAACCTTGAAAATGTTGCAAAGAATATTCTCCCTACTGGTCAGAGCGCAATACTGGATAACGTCCTCCACATTTACACAACCCAGACCCCTTCTGGAAATCCTCTGCCAACTAATGATTTACTGTCTTTGTCAGTCTCTGTAAGCCCCTGCTTCTGACCATTCCCCTGCGTGCTGCGTATGAACTGGCAAATCAATGAAGCCAAAGACTGTGAGGTCAGATGCCTAACCAATGGGCAATGACATAGTTTCACCTGCTTCCCTCGCAAAGTTGTTAGCCCATAAAAAGGGAAAGGAACTGCTCTTTGGGGAGCTTGGTACTTGGGACTAAGTCTGTTGAGGCTCCACAGCCAATTAAAGGTCTCTTCCTACCTCACTCCAAGTCTAAGTGACTTTGTTTATGGTTTGTCCTGCTACACTGTAACCCTTCCCCTTCTTTTCTTACCGAGCACGCCAAATATAAATTAGCGAATCAATGAAAGCCAAAGACCGTGAGGTCAGCTGTCTGGCCAATGGGCAACGACACAGTTTCACCTCCATTTCCCCTTTAAAGTTGTAAGCCCTTGACAAAGGAAAGGAACTGGTCTTCAGGGAGCTCGGTTTTTGGAATGCAAGTCTGCCAGTGCTTCATGGCTGAATAAAGTCTCTTCCTTCTTCACTCCGGTGACTAAGGGGTTTTGTCAGTGGCTCATCCTGCAATATCATGTTCATCAGTGCCCAAAGTCCTGAGGGGGCTGAGGCAGCAGGGGCCTGGCATGTCAGCGCCACCCTGAGTGTACACACATGCAACTGGATGTTGACAGCACCGGGGCTCAGCCACAACATTGCTCCAAAATCAGAGTAGGCACTGGGAGCTGGGAGAGTCAGGAAGTTGAAGCAGACACTTCCAATCCTGCTGCAGGGGGCAGTTTCCTGGGACCCCAGGACCATAGGGGTGCCTGGGTTAGGAGTCACAACTGGATGGATGCAGCTGTGCCTGGGAGCACAGGGCTCCCTTCCAACCAAGTGACAGGGGGTGGGGGTCTCCCACCAGTTCCTGAATCCCACTGGGTGGAGTATGCAACACCAGCTGTACCTCTCTTGCTGTGGCTGGCATGTTTGCAGGGGCCACTCCAAATGGCTGCCACTGCCATCACTTCCTTTAAGTGAAAAGGTGAAAGTTCTTGACTTAATAAGGAAAGGATAAAAACTGTATGCTTCAGGAGTTCTAGACCAACCTGACCAAAATGGTAAAACCCCATCTCTACTAAAAATACAAAATTAGCTGGGTGTGATGATACGTGCCTGTAATCCTAGCTACTTGGGAGGCTGAGGCAGGAGAATCGCTTGAATCTGGGAGGTAGAGGTTGTAATGAGCCAAGATTGTGCCATTGCACTCCAGCCTGGGGAGCAAAAATGAAACTCCATCTCAAAAAAAAAAAAAAATTGTATGCTGAGGTATCCAGATGAGTCTTTTTGAGAGCACAATGTATTCTGTTGCTCTCGACAAGCAGGGATTTGGAATTGTGTTAATTTCTTTATATCAACAGGCTCTGGCATTAGTTGTGACTTTTCAGGCAGCTTTCTGCAGAGATAGCCCAGTCAATTCCCAGAGAAAGGGCTGGATCTTTTTTAGCTTTGCCTTAATTAACAGAATATTATCTTCAAACACCTTTTTCCAGTGTCCCTGGATTTTTGAGAAACAGTATTTGTTTTATGTCAATTTAATTGGAATGAAGCAAGAAGAAAAACACTGAAACAGATGATAAATTATTAGGTCACAATTATTTTCAAATAGGCCTTAATTTTACTCTTTTTTGACTAGGCAATTCCTATCATTTTAAGATTCATGTTTATTAATTTTATTCTTATTTCTAGGTGGTTGACTGCCAAGTACAATGTATCTTCAAGGGAGTTAAAAGTCCCTCTCCATGCATTGATTAAACCAACATTAATGATTACTATGACCCAAACACTGTGCTACATCCTTTGATTACATTACATTAATTCATAAACTACACAAAGCCCCTACCTGCCTTAAACTACACTGTAATGAAGGGACAATCATCAAATAGGCAATCAAGGTAATTATGCAATATAGAATTCTTATAAAGGAGTAATTCAGACTACTCTAAAAGTAAATAGCATGAAGACTTAATTTATATTAGAGTCCTAGGATATCTTGTCTGGAAATGGAAATTTTATTCTGAATAATGGGAATAAATAAAGTGGTTGAGGAGAAAAAATTTGGAAAAGAGGACATAGCTTGGATCCAAAGGAGAAATGAGTTTGGTAAACATAAGAAACAGAAAGAAGATGCATGTGACTAGCATATGCGCTAGGAGAGAGAAAATGTCATGGAAGTTAGGAGAAGGGTGGTAGTCAGGGGTTTTACGTAGAAAATAGAACTTGCGACTTGACAAGTTTCTGGCAATTATTTTTCCTGTGATGGGGTAAACAAGCTTGCCCTTCTCTTACCCAGGCTTTCTCTTGAGGCAACACAAAGCCCAACAATGATCTGCAGTTCCCATGAATGGCATCAGTTATCTACATTCTTCCTGAAAAGTTTTCAAAGTCTCATGGAAAAGTAAAATATATAAATTATATAATATATATAATTTGAAAGACCAAAGTGTCTTGGAGAAGGCTAGCTATTTGCTTATGAATCTTCCTTTGCATTCCACATGAAATAATATTTCCAACTATTTCTCTTTGAATGCTCTTGTTTGCTTTAATATTTGTGCTTGATGAAAGAAGGGCCTGTGGGGTTTGTGGAAGTTGACATTCACAATATCCAATTTTTAAAGCTCTGTGTAAAAATGCCACTAAATTCATTCAAACTTACTTTTACTGATCACCTGCACAGGTTAAGAAGCAGAGTGTTTTGCATATGCAAATTTTTAAAGTTCCCTCCAGAGAAGACCAAGCACACATCTTAGTATATTCATCTTGAGAGTGCTCTTCCTGGAGCTTTTGCAAGGACCTTATTATTTAGGATACCAGAATCTCTTCAACCTTCTTGGAAATGAAAGGTTTCACATCTAAAACATCTATTAGAATGGTCTTAGAGATTTCATTTTCAAGTAGGATTTGCAGATTTGCCATTAGGAGTATTTTGGCTTTGAGGACACAAGGTATCATCTGCCATTCCCCTGAGATAGCCTGGGTTATTTCTAAGATGAATCAAGAATAAGCAAGTTCCAAGATTCACCATTATTGACAAAATATACATACTTATACATATGAATGTATACATATTTGTATACAAACATATACATGTGTGTAGGTATACACATTTTTAAAATTATATATTACATAATATATAAGATAATATTACATTATATAACATGATATATTATCTTATATAAGATTAATCTTATATAAGAAATAATCTTTATAAAATAATATCTTTTATCTTATAAATTATATAATATATATAATTTAAAAGATCATAGACCAAACATAGTTGCAATTATACTCCCAGGGATAACTAGCACTCAGAAATGATTACTTCCATTTGATATTCACGTGATTCACATGCATGACAAACCCTTTCACTTACAAGGACATTTCAAATGCAAATACTGTTTGCTCTTATATTTTCAAATCATCTTCTTCCAGAGAAAGGGAAATAATAATAGCTATCATTTACTGAGCATATGCTGATGTCAGACACTGAGCTAAGCATTTTACAACCATTAATTTAATATTTAGAGCAACTCCATAACAAAGATGTATAATGCCATTATCTCTATTTTTCACGTAAACAAATTGAGGCTTATATAGGTTACCTAGTTTGCCCAAGAACAAACATGTTGCCAGTTCACTCTGGTGATTGTTTCTTTTGCTGTGCAGAAACTCTTTAGTTTAATTAGATTCCATTTATCTATTTTGGCTTTTGTTGCCAGTGCTGTTGGTGTTTTAGTCATGAAGTCCTTGCCTATGCCTATGTCCTGAATGGTTTTGCCTGGGTTTTCTTCTAGGGGTTTTATAGTGTTAGGTCTTATGTTTAAATCTTTAATCCATCTGGAGTTAATTTAGTGTAAGGTGTAAAGAAGTGCATCTTTCTGCACATGGCTAGCCAGTTTCCCCAACACCATTTACTAAACAGGGAATCCTTTCCCCATGCTTGTTTTTCTCAGGTTTGTCAAAGATCAGATGGTTGTAGATGTGTGGCGTTACTTCTGAGGCCTCTGTTCTGTTCCATTGGTCTATATCTCTGTTTTGATACCAGTACCATGCTGTTTTGATTACTGTAGCATTGTAGTTTAGTTTGAAGTCAGGTAGCATGATGCCTCCAGCTTTGTTCTTTTTGCTTAGAATTGTCTTGGCTATGTGAGCTCTTGCGTGATTCCATATAAAGTTTAAAGTTGTTTTTTTATTAGCTGGGTGTGTTGGTGGATGCCTGTAATCTCAGCTACTTGGAAGGTTGAGGCAGGAGAATCACTTGAACCTGGGAGGCAGAGGTTGCAGTGAGACTCTGTCTACAAAAAAAAAAAAAAAAAAAAAAAAATTAAAAAGAAGAAGAGAAAAAAAGAAGGTTGTTTTTTCCAGTTCTATGAAGATGGTCAATGGTAACTTGATGGGGGGATAGCATTGAATCTATAAATTACTTTGGGTAGCATGGCTATTTTCATGATATTGATTCTTCCTAACCAGGAGCATGGAATGTTTTTCCATCTGTTTGTGTCCTCTCTCATTTCCTTCAGCAGTGGTTTGTAGTTCTCCTTGAAGAGGTCATTCACATCATTTGTTAGTTGTATTCCTAGGTATTTTATTCTCTTTTAGCAATTGTGAATGGAGTTTGTTCATGATTTGGCTCTCTGTTTATCTGTTATTGGTGTGTAGGAATGCTTATGATTTCTGCACATTGATTTTGTATCCTGAGACTTTGCTGAAGTTGCTTACCATCTTAAGGAGATTTTGGGCTGAGACAGTGGGGTATTCTAAATATGTAATCATGTCATCTGTAAATAGAGACAATTTGACTTCCTCTTTTCCTAATTGAATACCCTTTATTTCTTTTTCTTGCTTGATTGCTCTGGCTAGAACTTCCAATACTATATTGAATAGGAATGGTGAATGAGGGCATCTGACAAAGGGCTAATATCAGAGTCTACAAAGAACTAAAGCAGATTTACAAGAAAAAAACAAACAAATCCATTCCAAAGTGGATGAAAGATATGAACAGACACTTTTCAAAAGAAGACATTTATGTGGCCCACAAACATATGAAAAAAATGCTCATCATCACTGGTCATTAGAGAAATGTAAGTCAAAACCACATTGAGATATCATCTCACTCCAGTTAGAATGGCAATCATTAAAAAATTTGGAGACAACAGATGCTGGAAAGGATGTGGAGAAATAGGAACATTTTTACACTGTTGGCAGGCGTGTAACTAGTTCAACCATTGTGGAAGACAGTGTCAGTATTCCTCAAGGATCTAGAAATAGAAATTCCATTTGACCCAGCAATCCCATTACTGGATATATACCCAAAGGATTATAAATTGTTCTATTATAAAGACACTTGCCCACATATGTTCCTTGCAGCACTGTTTACAATTGCAAAGACCTGGAACCAACGCAAATACCCATCGATGATAGACTGGACAAAGAAAATGTGGCACATATATACCATGGAATACTATGCAGCCATAAAAAACAATGAGTTCATGTCCTTTGTAGGGACATGGATGAATCCGGAAACCATCATTCTCAGCAAACTGACACAACAATGGAAAACCAAACACCTCATGTTCTCACTCATTGGTGGATGTTGAACAATAAAAACACATGGGCACAAGGAGGGGAACCGCACAGACTGGGTTCTGTTGGTGGGTAAGGGACTAGGGGAGGGACACCAGGGGATGGGAGGTTGGGGAGGGATAACATTGGGAGAAATGCCTGTTGTAGGTGATGTGGGGATAGAGACAGGAAACCACCATGGCATGTGTGTACCTATGCAGTAATCCTGCATGTCCTGCACATGTACCGTAGAACTTAAAGTACAATTTAAAAAACTAAAGAACAAATATGTGTGATAAAATCAGTATTAGCAACCAGTCTGGGATGATCTACAGAGCATAAGCTTTTGAAATATTTTTGAAATAAGAAAAGGAATAAATGATGATGGATAAACAGCCCTGTATCTGTAGCCAGGATGACTGAGTTTAAATCCTAATTGCCCCATTATCATTTGTTCCTCTTAATCAGTGATCCCATTTATTCACAGGTGAAATCTTCTGAGGAATAATTTTTTTTTTAAACTGGGAAAAGTGGAAAAAATCTTTCTGAAAAGTACACATATGTTGCCTATTAGTAAGCTACTATTATTTAACAGGAATTTTAGCAATGTACTGAAAATCAGACAAATGGCACAATTTTTGTTCATGTGTGTTTCCTTTGTTGTAATACAACATGCTTCATGAGTGATTGGTCATTCATATATTGAAAGCAATTGTGAAATCTTGCCTTTTATGATACTCGTCTCCATTAACTTCCAGTATATTAGATGGTTAGAACTACATATTGAAAATAATCACATGAAATTTTGAGAAAGTTTACAGATGGCTTAAACTCTATTAGTAATGTTTTATTTCTGTAACTGGGAGGTAGGTATATGTGAATCCATTAAATAATTATTTGTTATATTCTTTGTCTATGGAAAATCATAAATCAATAATTTGCTGCAGACCAAATAAATCTTCAAAATTCCTATGATTTTCCGATAGAATACCTTTATATTTTTTATTTCTTGTGTTCTCCCAGAGAAACCTCCCAGAAGCAGATATCTCACCTCTTTTACTGATAATTCTCTCTGAATTATTATGCTAAGCATCTTATATGACTCCTGATTAAACTGTTTCATGTGTAATTGTATATCTTCAGGTAGAATATATGCACCCTGTGAACAGGTGCTACAACTTCCAAACTAGCATTTATTTCCTTATGGCATGAATTTCACTATAAAACTAATGTCTGAAGATGCCAGCTTTCTTTTCTTTTTAAACTTAAAATATATATATATTTTTAACTAACACATTGGAATTCTATACATTTATGGGATATAATTTCATATTTTGATACATATATGTATTATACAATGAACAAATCAGGAGTATCACCTTCATGAATTTATCCTTTCTTTGTGGTGAGAACATTCAAAAGCCTCTCTTCTAGCTATTGTGCAATGTACAGTGTCTTACTGTTAACCACAGTGATTCTACTGTATAACAGAGCAAAATAACTATTTCTATATAATTGTTACAGCGTACCTGTTTGGCCAACCTCTCCCCATCCTCCCTTTTTCCAAAGCCTCCCAGTCTCTGGTAACTACTATTCTACTCTCTGCTCCTGTTATATCAACTCTTTTTGGTTTTTTTGCAGATTCTTCACATGAATGAGATCATGTGATATTTATCTTTCTTGTATCTGGTGATATGACTTAACATGATGTCCTCCAGGTCTGTGCATTTGGTTGCAAATGACAGGATTTCATACTCTATTTTGGCTGACTAGTATTCTATTGTATATACATACCACATTTTTAAATCTACTCTTTCATTGTTAGACACTTAGGTCAATTCCATACCCTGGCTATTGTAAGAAATGGTGCAATAAACATGGGAATACAGATCTCTCTTTCACACACTGATTTTACTTCCTTTGGATATGTGCCAAAGGAAGGAATCTCTGTATGATATTTCTATTTTTAATTTTTGGAGAAACTCTCATACTGTTTTTCATAATGGCTGTATTAATTTACAATCAACAGTTTGTAAGTATTTGCTTTTTCTCTACATTCTTACCAATACTTGTTTTCTTTGTCTTTTTGGTAATAGCCATTTTAACTGTAATGAGGTTTTATCTCATTGTGATTTTGATGTGCATTTCTTTGATAATTAGTGATATGGAGCATTTCTTCCATATATCTATCGGCCATTTGCATGTCTTGTCTTGAGAATTGTCTATTCAGATCTTCTGAACATTTTTAATGTGGTTATTTATTTTTTAGTTTTGGGGGATTTGGGGCA
Organism: Plecturocebus donacophilus; assembly: GCA_004027715.1. Classification (NCBI taxonomy): domain Eukaryota; kingdom Metazoa; phylum Chordata; class Mammalia; order Primates; family Pitheciidae; genus Plecturocebus; species Plecturocebus donacophilus. The sequence continues at coordinate 148,616 of PVKP010000092.1, forward strand.
GGGGTTTTGGCTGTTGAGTTGTTAAAGCTCCTTATATATTCTGAATGCTAACTCTTTGTCAGGTGTATAGTTTACAACTAAATTCTCCTGTTCTGTTGGTTGTCTCTTCATTATATTAATTAATTTTCTTTGCTGTGCAAGTATTTTTTAGTTTGATATAATCCCTTTTGTCTATTTTTGCTTTTGATACCTGCATTTTTAAGGTCTTATTGCCCAATGTCATGAAGCAGTTCCCTTGTTTCCTTCTAGTACTCTTGTAATTTAGTTTTACAGTTAAGTCTTCAATTTATTTTAAGTTGATTTTTGCATATGGTGAGAGATAGAGATCTACACTCATTCTTCTGCATAATGGATATCCAATTTTCCAAGCACAATTTATTGAAGAAACATCTTTTCCCCAATGTATGCTTTTGGCTCCTTCATCCATAATCAGTTCACTGTAAGGTATGAATTTTCTACTGAGTTCTCTGTACTGCTCCATTTGTCTATTTGTCTGTTTTTATGTTAGTACCATGCTGTTTCAGTAGTATATTTGAAATCTGGTAGTGTAAGGCCTCTAGCTTTTTTCTTTTCACTCAGCATTGTTTTGGCTACTAGGTGTCTGTTGTGATTCCATATAATTTTAGAACTTTTTTTTTATTTCTTTGAAGAATGCTATTGGTATTTTGATAAGAATTGTATTAAATTTGTAAATCACTTTTGGTAGTAAGGCCACTTTAACAAAATTAATTCATCTAATCCATGAACACATTTTCTAATGTACTCTTTTCATTTGTTTATGTTCTCTTTAATTTCTTTCATCAATGATATTCATCTTAGAGATATTTCACCTCTTCACTTAAGTTTATTCCTAGGTGTCTTTTTTTTTTTGTAACTGTTATAAAAAGAATTGTTTTCTTGATTTTTTTTCTGATAGTTTATTATTAGTGTACAGAAATGGTACTGATTTTTTCTATGTTGATTTTGTATCTTGCAAATTGGCTGAATTTATTAGTTCTATCAGTTTTTAGTGGAATCTTTAGGGTTTACTCTATATAAGATAGAGACATCTGTCTACTCTATCATCTGCAAACAGGCACAATTTATATTTTTCCTTTTCAATTTGGAGGCCTTTCATTTCTTTCTCTTGCCTAATTGCTCTGTCTAGAGCTTCTAGTATTATGTGGACTACACATGGTGAAAGCGAGCATCCTTGTCTTATTCCTCATCGTAATGGAAAAACTCTCAGCTTTTTCACATTCAGTATAATGTGAGCTGTGAGTTTTTCTTATAGACTTCATTGTGTTGAAGTACATGCATTCTATTCTTGATCTGTAGTGAATTTTTATCAGGAGGGGATATTGAATTTTGTCAAATGCTTTTTCTGCATCTATTGGAATAATCATGTGTTTTTCATCTTTCTCTCTGTAGAAGTGGTATATCATATTTACTTATGTATGTATGTTGAACCATCTTTGCATTCCTGGGATAACTCCCACTTGATCATAGTGAATAATCTTCAGAAAACATAGCAAGTCACTGCATTTCTCTGGGCTTGCATGTCCTCTTCTGAGAAATGGAAGTGTTGGATTTAAGTACCATTTTCTCTTCTAAATGATATTCTATGTTTCTGTGAATTCTTATGTAAAAATGCCTATGAGTAATCTCCAGAAAAGAACAGCTCTCAGAGTCTAAGATGCCTCCCAAATCTTAATGTAAGCAGAAATGTCTTAAAGATAGATATGCAGTAATTGGGAAAAAAACATACATTTTTTAAAACAAAGCTTCTGAATTTGAAGGAAATAAGTTGCAATCTTTCAAAAATCACATCTGTTTCTAAAGACTAACATTTTTATTCCCATATTCTGACCATTTAAATGCCAAAACTCAAAGCCTCTTTTTGGATGTCCTATGTGTGACACCCACAATACAAGCATGTGGGTTCTTGAGACACTTGTCTGCCAAGTTGCCATGCAGCTTCTGGACTGCATTTTGAAGTATATTTCAACAAAGAGCTTCTTATATTATTTCCCAAACAAATAAAATAGATTTGGCCATTGATTAATTTTCTCTGACTGATATCCAGTTTTAGATATGGGAATTTTAGATATGGGAAAAGTATGTTTTAAGGGTCTCTCCATATCTTTCCCATTTTGAATTTGTCTCTTTTCTTCCCACTCCTTCCACTTCAACATAAGGGCAGGATCCTCTGTATATACTGCTGGAGTTTGAATGTTTAAGGCTCAGAGATTGCATTATTTATACTAATGTGGTTTATTACCTTTTGTCAGTTTCTGTGCTCCCATTGTTACTTACAAAGACTGAAAATTTTAAATAACATACTTAATTTACAGCTTACTTTGAGATTAGCTGGGACCTAACAGACCAATGGGACCTCAAAGAGGTATGAAAATATGCACCAAGAGAAATCAAGTGTGAAGGATGGTAAAATGGAAGAGATAAGCAGGGGACTTATAGAAGAGATATAGGGAACATTTCTCCTTTCTGCCTTTGGGTGTGGAGATCTGGGAGATCTGGGTCTGTAGGAGAGGCAGCCAGCTTGTGATCTGAAGAGCATAGACCTGAGTATTGAGGCCAGAAAGCTGGACACAGCTAAGGAGAATTACCCAGCACCTGGGTAATTGATGATGCCATTGTGATGTTTAATGAATAAACCCTGGGACCCTCTATGTCTTCCTTAGTGACAAAAGAAATAAGTGTATTCTGAGTCGTTTTAATTGAGGTATTCTGCTAAATACAGATAACATCTTTCTGATTCAAGTCCAATGTGTACTTGGTGAGTATTTTCACCCTCTGGCTCTTGCACCATGTTTTAGTTCACAACCACATTAGATGGGAGGTGATACATTCTCCCTAATTTTGAACAGTTGGGGGAAATTTTAGGTATAATAAATAAAATTTAACTGTGAAAAGTAAATGGAATAACTATTTATATTTTGAAGCACAAGCCAATATTTATTTACTTTGCAACGGTAAAAGAAAGTTACAATTTTGGTTAAGGTAAACATAAAATTAAGGAAAATTTGAGCACTTGGTTAGGTCAAACAGGAAACACTATGTCCCAGGGCTAAGGAACATAAACATATTTTATTACAAATGACGTTTAAAACCAAAGCTAGTAATACCCAAGGCTAATTTCACCCAGATAGCTGAGTTATAAAGCCTGTCCTTCGTCCATTGGACGGGCTGAGGGGAATGTAAATGCAGATCAATTGGGAAGCACACTTATTTCTTCCTGGCTTTCATCTGCACTGCTCAACGATCTAGAGAACATAACTAAGCAATAATAGTCACACATCTTAACTATGGCTTTTGTGCTGCTTTAGTTACCTGCTTGGAATCAAATCATCCCTTTCAAATAGTATTGTAATTAGCGAGAAGATGATAATTACCTTTCTTAGTTTCCTGTGATAAACAAGTGTCTTCCTTCAAATTTCCTAAGCAGCTTCAGTACTACTTGAGAGAATTTGGGGAATTTTAAAATGGCATATTAGTTATTACTAGTTAATATTTTGTTCAGTAGAGAAAAAATTAATCTGGTTAATTTTTGGGAGGGTGGTATTTGTCCCACACTGGCTGACCTCTGTGATCTACTGGGATCTGCTCATCAGCTCTGGCTCACCATGTTGAAGATATTGCTCTAGATTATTACTTTCATACTGAAAATAGAGAGAGAGAAAGTTTAATTATTGAAATAACATTTAAAAGTATATTTTATTTCTGAGAACATAGCCTAGTTAAATGGAAATTAGAGTACTATTCATTACTGAATTGTCGTCCACAAATGCATTATGTCCGCTGGGCTAGGCTGCTTTCTTGATAGCAGACCTCACTGCTAATTGCTTTCATCAACATGTTAGACTGAGGCTGAAAACAAACGTGTATTTCAAAATGTCTTCTCTCTTAACTAATTATGACAGGCTAACTTGATTCAATCTTATGGCCAAGTCAGAACTTGGCAATATTTTTTTAAGATGTTAAAAGGAGCAAGTTTATAAAGTCATGGAATTAAATTACGTGTCCTTGCACAAGTTTTTTTTAAAAAATGAGGTGTCCAAACAATTTTCTCCATTTTGCTGAACTAGCGGTTATAAAAATTAACTTTTAAAACTGACATGATTCTTATGCTATCACTAGTGAACTATGGAAAATTAAGTCCAGATGCAAAAATCATTTGGCAATCATTCAAATGATTGGAGTGTCTTTCCCAGGAAAAATTATGAAAAGTGAAATGTCAGTGTTGGATGGGAACATATCTTATACATTTATCAGTAATTGGGTAAAGAGTGAGCTTTTTTCTGATACTGAGTGTGCTGAGGGTTTTTTACACAGAATATTGATTGAAGGCATTTGGTTCAACAAATATTTATTATATCTTTACTGTATTTATGGGAACCACCCCTTCTCTCCCACCCACATTCAATCAACCAGCTACAAAAGTGAGATTACAGATAGTTTCACACTCAAGAATAAACACATCTGCCATTTATTAAAAGCTCTTGGGTGCAATGCATGAACTCTTGAAAAATCAGGGCCAAGGAATTTATAAATTATGCCCAGGAAGGAACTGAATCAGGATTCACAGTGGCTTATTTTATTATTCCATAACTGTAATCTTAATCTTACATATAACTACACACACACACACACAGACACACACGTGGCACAAGGAAGGTTGCTGTAGTGCTGACACTACATTAAAGGGAGAAAAGAAAAATACATTCTATAGGAGAAACTAATGAGGGCCAACGCCAGTGGGTCTTAAAGCTTCTCCCACCAAATCATCGAAGGTTTTGGTGCCTGTCACAAAGAAAAATTACGAGACATAACTGTGGGCTCCAAGTGAAAGTGCGAAGTCAAAGTCGTGATGAACTTCCTGTACCTCTGTGAAAATGTATTATACACTAACTGAATAAATCCAGTACAGATAGGGCAAGGGCATCATCCTACTTTATTTTCTTTAAAATATTTATTTACTAGTAAATGTAAGAAATAATTTTAAATACATGCTTTATAGTATAAAAGCGTCTCATTTCCCATTTTATTCTTAGAATAAATATGGCTAAAGCAGAAAACATATGCCATGCTCAACTAAAGAATTTTTAAAACTCAGACATCCAGAAAAATATAATATCATCTTTTTATTAAGCATTATTCAATGATTTCAGAAAGCTGGTTGGAAGTGAGGTAGATTATACAAGATTTGAAAGGTACCATTGTAGCAGTAAACAGGATACTAGATATAAACAGTACTGAAAATGATGCCTAGCACATAGTAGATGACAAATGTTTGATAGATTATTAAATAAATGGCAATGGCTGTGTATTAAATTGTTGCTTTTAGAATATATGAACATTTACTGTAGTGTAAAATTTTATCGTTTATTTACCAAATGTCAATGTCTTGAAGTTTTATTTAAGTTATAACACCTGAAAATACTGTTCATTCTGAAGAACATACAGGAGAAAAAAAAATCCAGCATTTGACTCATATACTAACATACCAATTTTTATAAATAATATTTAAAATATTCTCAGTAGCTTATTTCATTTTAGATTGGATTTTGAACAAATAATCACTAGGAAATTATTCAAAAATATTAATTATTGCTTTTTTATAGAGAGGGTATTCATGAGGACAGGATATTCATGAGGTTAAAATGCTTGGCAAGTTTTTTAACATTATAAAATTATTTTAGAAAAAAACTCTCTTCAGTGTTTCAGAATGAAACCCTTTCAGGTGAAAAATAATTTTAAGTAGAATTTCACAAGACTGATTTTTTAAAATGATTTTTAAAACAAAAAGGGGTTTCTTAAGAGAAGTTCAGCTTCAATTTTATTTTAGTGGTGGTTATTCAGTGACCTGCATAAAATAAATTAGTCTTGTTTAGAACAACAGAAAGAAAATAATAGAAAACGTAGTTAAGATTGATTTTAAAGACAGCATGGTTGCTTATCTGGCAAAATAACAGAAGAAAACATTCAGCTCATCTTTGTTAAATTATTAATCTAATTCCCTTTTACAAAATTGTTAATATCTGTGGCAGAAAAGGGGAGGGAATGTAAAAGCCAAACTTCTGTAGTCAGCAGCCTGGTTGAAGAATAAAATTATGTTTACTCACATTATATCTTCGTTAGGTTTATTGTAGTTCAAATAAAAGTTGTATTTTTCATTATTGATAATATTTATATGATGCATATAACAAATAGTGACTTTTTCCTTTTTAAACTATTCTGCATATTTTTCTAGATGAGTCAAAGTAATCTAATGAATCTATTCCGTTTGCATCAATGTTAACAACAGATGAAGTGCTGATTATATGCAAGGCACTATGTGTGCCAGGAATTGGAGCACCATGGCGACTCCATACTTCAGGGGCTGCTGACCTACCTAATAAGAATGGAATGAGAAATGCAGTCATTTATGAGGTTTAACAAAAGGGAAGCTCTCTCACCTGCGCTCCACAAAACTGAGGCTCATCCACTGAGAGTCCGCAGCCCTCTCAGAACTCCCTTCACATTCGCTCATGCTTTCTTATTGCATGAGGAAAGTTATTGTGACCCTTGTTCCTGAATATTCATTTTTCATATTCTTCTCAGAAGATTATTTTAGTCTCATGGAATCTCCTTCAGTAATCAGGAGTTTTGATATTTTTTTCTGGATTGTTGTCTCAGGAATACTTAAGGTGGGTTTAACATAGAACCTATATTAGCATGTACCCACATAAACAGACTTCTCATAGTAGCATATGCCTGATACCAGTTCATGGCCCATGTCAGCTCATCCTAAGTTAGTCAGCATTCCATTTTAGAGCACGTCCCATGATCCTGCACATCCCAAGTAAGCACACGTCCACGATCATAGAGACCCCACATTAGCCATCTTCCACGTTAACACACACCCCATATTAATGCCTATCACTTGCTTAATAAATGTAAGAAATAATTTTAAGTCACACTTGGTAGTATACATGGATCTTATTTCCCATTTTATTTTTAGAATAAACATGGTTAAAGCAGGAAACATATCATGCCATGCTCAACTCATTCAAACACTCAGAAAAATGTAATGTCCTCTTTTAATTATTAAGTATTATTCATCATAAAGCTGGTTGGAAGTGAGGTAAATTGTATGAGATTTGAAGGAGACAATTGTAGAATTAAATAGGACAATAGATTTAAACAGTACCTAGAATGGTGCCGAGCACATAGTAGGCACATCCCAAGTTAAGGCACAGCTTAGGTTAGTGTGTATCCCATATTGGAGCATGTCCCATATCAATGTCTGTTCTTGTTGGTGCACATCCCATTTTACCTCATCTTCTGTGTCAACACACACTCCATATTTGCACATGTGCCGTGCAGTGTAGATCCCATTTTGGCAAACACCCAATATAAGCACATGTACTGTGTTAGCATCCAACACATGTTAATGCCCACCCCCTGCTACGGCACGTCCCATGACATATTAGTGCATGCCCCAGGTTAGTACATGTCCCACATACAGCATAAACCATCCAGCACATGTTCTGTGTCACTGCATAATCCATGTGAGTGCATGTCCACGTGAGTACACATTCCATATCATTGCATAACTCCTATTCCCTCACATTAACGGAATCCAGGTCTAGGGAGTCCCCAGCTGTGCGACTTCTATGCGATGGCTTCTGCGATGCAGTCCCCTAATCTCTTTCCTCCTGCCTTCCTTGGTGCATGTTTCTACACGACTGTCACTTAGGATTTGACAAAAGCTTCTGTGCTCCGGTCCCCCAGTCTGCATTGTGGCAGGAAGGGAGAGATAATGGAACAGATGTGAAAAAGTAACTGTGTATATGCTTTTGGCCAGCACTGTGTCTTATGACCTATTTCTAAGTACAGAAGAACTTAGAAACTGGGTATTTTTCCTTTTACAGACTCTACACTAAGAAGAGGTAAGGAGGAAATGAATTAAAAAATGGAGATAGTTTCACCAACATACAGTGTCAAAGTTGTGGTGGAAATGTATGAATATCGCCAAACTTTACCTGAATGTTAATAAGAGTTATCACTAAAAGCTCGTGGAAGTTCAGTAGAAATTGGAAATTTTCTCTCCCTTAATATTAATGTGTTTCTTCCTAACAAGTGGAGAGAATTTCTTTAATTAAGAAATCTAAATCTTCTGAGAACTGTATCCAGTTGTCAAAGTATCTGCAAGCCCTTACTGACTATGACATCTGACAGGTCAAGAAATTCTAGGCCAGGTGCGGTGGCTCATGCCTGTAATCCCAGCACTTTGGGAGGCTGAGGCGGGAGGATCAACCTGAGGTCAGGAGTTCGAGACCAGCCTGACCAACATGGAGAAACCCCGTCTCTACTAAAAATACAAAATTAGCCAGTCATGGTGGCACATGCCTGTAGTCCCAGCTACTTGGGAGGCTGAGGCAGGAGAATGGCTTGAACCGGGAGGCGGAGGTTGCGGTGAGCCAAGATCAGGCCATTGCCTCCAGCCTGGGCAACAAAAGCAAAACTCTGCCTCAAAACAAACAAACAAAAAACAAATTCTAAAGACCTTGGTTATGTCCTTTTCTCACTTGCTTTCAAATTTGTTTACTTCATTTCTCTGGATCTAAAGGTTGATTCAATCAATTTTGGAAGTGTCATTACAACTAACTCTCAAATGTCCTGGATTTTATATATTTCACTGATAGACTATCTGATATCTGTTTTTCTCTCTTATTTTTTATTCGATGTCTCTAAGTGTCCTGCTCTGGGAAGAAAAATAGCCCTATTGACCTGAGGCTGACTCTAAGATCTGTATCATTCAAGAAAAGTAACTGTCCTTTATTTATTGAATCATTTTCTTGACATGGCTCTATCTCAACATATAAGATATGAGACATCTGTAGCTGCCACCTAAGCTCTGCACTTGGTGCAGTTTCAAGGATGAATCCAGTCCTTGACATATCCCAATATGATGTCTTTCCCCACCTCCAGCTTTTTTGTTCTGCGCATGTGCTTGTGCATGTGGGCTTTCATTCAAAGTGGCTTCCTCCTTTTCTCTCCTGTCTGAATGTGAATATCAACAAGCATCTAGCTGAGGGTGCTAAGAAAGTAACAACAGCAGGGTTTCTTTTATTGGCTTTCTCCTCTAATGTTGTAGACTTTCTGCATGTCAGAAACACGAAGGGAAAGCACTGTTGACTCTTTTAAAACAGCAGTAATAACATGGAAAAAATTATTTCCATTTTTTACATGTTAAGAGCCAAGGAGTAAACAAAGAGTTCACTGAAAGAGCTCAAAGGATGAGCAAATGCAACTGTAGTGAAACTGGCTTTTTTTCTTAAAGGACATCATCAGGAGTTAAGGGCTAGGACCAGAATCAGTCAGCTGTACAGGTTTGTGCAATTTATGCCTATGGATAGCAAAAGAGATGAATCAAAATACTCAACATATGGGCAAAGTCAGTCAGCTGGTTCTGCAGATTCTTTAATCCTCAGTCATCCTGCCTTTCATTCTCACCCACTGTTATATTTTGCTCATTTTGCAAAGCTCCAGCTCAAAGAGGCCATTTGTGCAAGGAGGACATGTTTGAGGATTCCAGAGAAAGAATATAGAACCTAAGAAGCAGAAGCATTGACGCTTTCCAGAGAATCCAGTGGCCTAATAAGAGGCAGCAGGAGGTGGTAGAAAAAGCAAAATATTTGACCTCTAGGTAACCAAGGTTCAAATCCTGACTCTACCACTTTCTCCTGTGGGACTTTGGGCAATTATTGCATCTCTGTGAGTCCCAGTTTCCTCATCTCCAAAATGATGGAAATAACGCCTACCCTATAGAGTTCTTGTGAAAACTGAATGGGATAAGATGCTATGTATAAAGAACACAGAGTAATGTTCAATAAATTAAGGAAATTATTAAGAATAACTCAAACTATGTCAGTAGGAAGCTCAGGATTCTAGAGTGTTACATAATACTGCGATAGGGACAGGTGTGATTTTAATTCTTTTTATCATTTTCTATAAATAATTATCTGTGCTGAGGGTAGGAGCACTTGCTTTATAGCTGTATGTTTGAAGCTCATCTTTCTTCCTGTAATGAAAGGTAGCAGTGCAGAAATTTTCTTTGAAGTCCATCGTTTTTTATGTTTGATTAATTATTCCATAAACAACATTTTCACTAATGAATTTTGCATCTTATTTCCTTCATCTCCTTTTTGCCTATAAAGTTCATTGCAGAAATGTAATTGTAATCACTTTGTAATTACTGTATTATAGCATTAATTGATGTCTCAGCATGCCTTTGACAATATTATTTAATACGAACCTCATCAAGTCTCAGTGGTAACCTATGATGTCTCTGGTTGCCAATCCCTTCTTGGGCTCTTTGCTTCCCCCAACTCGAATACATTTGAAAGTGCTTTTGAAGTATTTGATGGTCCTAAATCCTACCCTGATCATAATCTGCATCACCCACAAATGTCTTGTGGAGCCTCCTTTCTCAGTCACAGTTCTGTTTCCCTCCACAATTATTTTGTTCCTCTCCGCTACGACTAACTTGAACTCTTCTTTTCTTAAATTTTTTTTCGTGAAAGGACATCAAAAAGTAAATAATGGTTTCAGAGACAGTACTGTTTTGTCACTCCCTCAGGGCTGGCCTCTTCCCGTGCGATGTCAATCCCATGCCTGTTATTCAACTCTCATGGCTTTACTACCTGTGTCTGGACAGCTTTGGGTATTCCGGCCCAGGCCTCCAAACCCATTAGAGGAAAACTATGCAAAAGAAAGAGAATAGGACTCTTTTCAAGAAGATTTCTATTTTATTTCTACCTAAACTCTATGTGATATTCTCAGTAAGTAACCTTGCCATTGTTGGGCCTCTGGTGTCTCATCTGTGAAATGTGAAAACTGGATGAGATAGTGGTGAAAATTCATTACTGCTCTGTTTTAAATGTGTATTTAGTTCAGTTTGTATTCTAATTGTTTACAAGCTAATGGAGTCCCATCACTAGCTTTTATGTGAATAAGAAAATTCTCTTTATCATTTGTTGAAAATTAGTGTATATATAAATTTTATTAATGTATTAATATTAATATATAAAAATCAATATAGACATATGTCTATATTGATTTTTAATGTAAATGAGATTCCATTAGAGTTGTTCAGTACACAACCTAAACAATTGTATTGTTTAGGTTTATTGCTTATTGTATACCAATAAACAATAAACCTAAACAATTGTATAGGTGGGTAAATCACTTGAGGTGGGTAAATCACTTGAGGCCAGGAGTTCAAGACCAGCCTGGCCAACATGGTGAAACCCTGTCTCTATTAAAAAATGCAAAAATTAGCCAGGCATGGTGGCACATGCCTGTAATCCCAGCTATTTGGAAGGCTCACGTAGGAGAATTGCTTGAACCTGAAAGGCAGAGGTTGCAGTGAGCTGAGATAGCATCACTGCACTCCAGTCACAGAGAGACAGAGATTCTATCTCAAAAAAAAGAAAAAAAAGTATACAGTAGCCCATTAAAAAAAATTATGGGTGGCCCTATTAAAAAGCAAAGAAACAGACAAATGAAATAAAATAGTTAATACCTAGGCATGGATTACTAGGTACAAGATAAGTATCAATGTGGTGAAGATAAAAAAGATAATTTTGGGTAGATTTAATACAATTGCTGATGTGCTGTTAGGACATGTGGCAAGAGGTCAAATGTATCCCGGAGAAGAGATGGCAAGCAGGTTGTATCTGGCAGGCAAATCCAATTTATAATGACCGGATATTGTTTTTAGGAGGATTTTGAGGTTGCACCCAGACAATAGAAGAGCATTCCAAGTCTTTAATGATGGGTGAGAGGAAGACAGAGGGCATGTATTTGCCACCTCTGTCCTAGGGATAGCTCGCTGTCCATGTGCACTTCTCAGCAAACCATGTACCCAATTTGACTCAGTATAAGATATTCTGCTGAGGATTTGATATTTGTGGTAGAGAAGGTATTAGGGTGAGTAATACAATTTAAAGGTGGGTATAAATCACCTCATTTCACCTTGTCATACTTGCTTGTCTGTTCTCAGATTTGAGTAATTCTACAAAATTATAAAACACTAAGAACCAGTCTTGATCTTGGAACCCACTGGTTCTGCTTGAGGAACTCCGGGAATAGAGAGATCATGATCTTCATATGCAGACATATTAAATCTGAGAACATGTCTTCTTTATGAGGAAACCCATCAACTTGGGCTAGTTCTACTCCTTTATAAAACAAACAGCAACAGGAGAGGCAAGACTGGTCCCATTCTTTCCCTAAGGGCAGCTTTTTCAGGTATCAAAACCCAGTCTTCACGTTCCCCCAAAGCTTCATCTCCAGGTGAAGCAGCCTTCACGCCCTGTACTGTGCCACCTGTGGGTGGTACAGAGACATGCCAGTCTCTCTACTCCAAGTCTACTACTGTGTGGCTCAGTCTACTAAATTGTTGGCTTTAAAGTTAGAGCTTTAGATGTAATAAGAATAGCAACAAGAAAAAGGACAGAAAATGCTATTACTATTTCCTAAGATCCCATCAACAGGGTTTAAGACCATATTACACTGAAAACTCATATTTCAGTTTACCATCAATCCAGCTTTCTAGGTTGTTTACAAATAGTTGTCTACTAATAAAATGTGTGCCTTTCCATAAAGAACGATTTAAGTGCACCTTATATTATTTATTAGGTCTCAGTTCCTGCAGTGCACTAAAGATTCATCCAGTAGGGACAATGGCACAAAAGTGATTGAAATACCCAGGAAAGTAAACCCAAGAAAGGCCAGTTTTGCCTCAGGAGGGTCTGAGGAACAGTAATTACCAAGGAAGCATGGATCAGACATATTCTGAGCCTCTAGTACACAGCACAAGCATAAGAATACCTGGGAAAGAACTCCAGATACAGTAGTGAGTTCAGGGAAGAAATTCTAAGAATCTTTGAATAAGTTTGAATAAGGATATATTTTTATACAATTTTGCTGAATATCTTCCTGTTGGCTTGGCTGGCATCAATTTTAATTTGGTAAAAAGAATTTCTCCCATTAGCACTATTGTTTGGATAAGACCACAAATTAAGTCATTTTGTGATAATTTTTAGCAAACTTTAACTGTTTTATACATTGTAATATTTGTAGGCTTTGGGAAATCATTTGATCCAGTTCTCAGCAGATGATCATTCATACCTTTTTGGAAGCTCTCACTGATCATAGAACTCGTAATGTTCCTCATTTTCAATTTACATTTTTAAATGCCTTTTAATTTTAAAGTTAAAACTCAAATATAGGCCACAAGTGGTGGCTCACACTTGTAATCCCAACACTTTGGGAGGCCCAGACATGCACATTGCTGGAACGCCGGAGTTCTAGAGCAGCCTGAGCAGGATGGCAAAATCCCATCTCTACAAAAAACATGAAAAGTTAGCTGGGTATGGTGGCGCACATCTGTAATCCCAGCTAATCAGGAGGCTGAGGATTGTTGGAGAATCATTTGAGCTCTGGAGGTCAAGGCCGCAGTGAGTCATGTTCTGGCCATTACACTTCAACCTAGGAAACACAGTAAGACCCTGTCTCGAAAAATACACGTATAATATATGAACAAAACACAGAAATTTCTGCTCTAATATTTTAAGACCTCCAAATCTGTTCCTGGGAGAAACTTCTACATAATAATTTAGATATATTTACTTTGGCATTTCTAAATAATATATTTATAATTTTTCCTCATGATATTATTGAAGTTATGGTTTTACTGTCTTTGGCAGTAAAACCAAACTTGAGATATCTAATAACATTCTGAACTCTATACTTTTTTTAGCCACAGTGGAACCTTTTAGGGAATTCTCTTTAGATTTGGTATTCTGAATTTCCACAGATATGCCCCTAGCTTTGGATTTACTCTCATTTATTGTGCTGACCTAATAGCAAACTATTTCAGTCTGAAAATTAGTGTTATTTAGTTTTCAGAAATTGGAAGGTATGGTAAAGGTACTTATTCTCATTAAGTTCATTGGGAAAAAAAATTCTATTTATTCACACCAATTCTGGATTCTTTAAGTCTTCAGAAACACTGTTTTGCATAATCACAATAGATTCGGTTCTTTTTTTAAGCTTTTCTACACAATGTTTATTTTAGATTCAGAGAGTGCATGGGCAGGTTTATTACCTGATTATATTGCATAATGCTAAAGTCTGGGGTGCAAATGATCCTGTCATGCAGGTACTGAGCATAGTACCTAAGAATTTTTCAACTCTTGCCCCGCTCCTTCCCTCCTCCCTCTAGTCATCCCCAGAGTCTAATGTGGCCAAGTCATGATGATTTCTAAACTCATACCTCACTCCCTTCCAGTACATACCACGCTCAGTTCAAACTTTATACATTTTTTACCTCCCTTCCCTTTTCCCTTATGCCCATGCAAATCCTATTAGTCACCAGAGTTGGACTCAAGACCTATAAGCTCTAGGAAGCCCTCTGACAATTCCAATTCTTATTTCTCTATTATTTTCAGAATCCTTTTGTCAATACTTTAGCGTTTAACATCAAATTACACATATGGTAGTTGATGTGAAGAGCTGTAAAGTTACTAGCTTTCCTAAGCTATGTTAATTAATCCAAAGATTTCCAGTGTCTTAAATAGCATACTATGTTGATAATCACTATAATAGACTACAACTTTAGCTTTATAGATAATTTAATCTTTTTCAATAGTTTTCACGTGAAATCTTCCTCCACCATTACAACCCCAACATAAACTATACAATTTACTTCAGCTTTCCGAAGAAAAAAAGGTTACACCATTTTAAATCACTAGGAAGTTTTCTTATAGAAGAAGACAACTTTGTGGTTGTTATTTAAAAATTAAATTTAGAAGTTTAAGCCTTTACTTTCTCATGATGATTGAAACAAAGATAGGCTCTGATGAACAAAAAAGCTTAAATTGATTTTGGTGTTCTCACTGAGTTGCAAACTCTGTTATTGTCCCTCTAGCACAATAAAGATGCCATAAACTATGTCTAAGTAGACAAAAGAAATTACTGCCATTGGATGTTTTAAGTTGGATGAGACTTTTAAGTTCTCATGTTCTATCTTATGAGTGCATTTTAATTTAAATGTATTCTTAATCATAGCTTAAGAAAATTCATCTTCTCACAAACTAACCAAAGTGCATTGACTTCTAAAGTAAAGGCACATTTTAAAAATTCATCCAAAATGTTCTTAGTTGAGGTCTTTAAACATTCTATTTGTATTATTTTTTAAACATATTCAATTGAATTGCAATTATATAGAGGCTTTTTTAGTATTGGAACATATGATGTGATTGCAAATTGCCCAGGTTCCATTTCCAGGCACATTACTAGAAGAATCCATGTAACAGAGTTTACCCAAAACAGAAACCTTCAGGAAGGCACCTGAGAAGAGCATGGAGACGCAAACTTCTGAAGGTTAAATCAGACACAGATAAATTTAATTAAGTATGAAAAAGTGAGGGTGTGAGATGGAGAAGAAAATAAATTCTAATTTACACACAGTACTTTGTTGGATAAATGATCTGCTTGGATAAAATGCCAACTTTATAATTTTCATATTCATGGCAAATCCTCACTTTTAAAGCCTTCATTTTGAAGGACTGGGGAATCTGCCAGGCAAGAGGGAGGGGGTTATTTTTGGTATATGAGTGACAAAAATGAAGTGTCAGATTTCTGAACATGTATCATCTTAAGAACAAAACCTATTGATTTCTTCAAAAGAGTATGCTGAGCAGAGATGAGATCAGCATTCCACAGGGGACAAATCTCCCACTGGGATATTTCTTACAGAAAGATCAGACCCTTCTCTCTCTTATGTCTTGAGAAAAATATTCAAGATACCCTAGAAAAGGCAATGGAAAAATTATCCTAGAAAGGGGATGGTTACTCATGGCCACTGACCTAGAATAAGTCTTGAGCCCAGATTAGGCCTAAAGAGAGCCAGGATTAGGAGATGAGTAATTAAATTACCTGACACTCCCTATGTGCCAGGTACCATTTTAGATGACCTATAGATGAAGATGAATAGATAATTAGTAGATAGATAGCTAGATAGATAGATAGATAGATAAATAGATAGATAGATAGATCCTTATTTAGTTTTATAACACTCCTGAGGAGACAGGTAATCTTATTAAGATCCTCCTACAGATCCCCATGGGGATCTATATCTGAAAATCTTTGTTAACTAAATGACTGCATTACATTATTTATATATATAAAAAGTTGCCTTTAACAGACATTAGACCACACTCAGTTGTGGAAACCAGTAAAGCAATTTCTGTAAGAATATTGTCTTTGCATTGTGATGCTAGAATTTGAAGTCCATGAGTCAGGAAGTTGAGAAGAGATTATACATGTCCAGGGGTGGGGGATGTTAAGAATATGTTGGAACCCACAGGCACAATTTGGAGCCCCAGGAGAATAAAGTAAAAAAAAAAAACAAAAACAAAAAATGTGTGTCAGCTCTTGTTCCTTCTGATCTTAGGAGTATCCTGCAGAAGCTGGGCCCCTTTGCTGTGCAGCAAAACATGCACATCTGGCCCAGAGGTCAGAAAAGTTACAGGAGGATACAGAAAAGGTGGAGCAATTGCAGGTCTAGCCGCTGTCTCCCACCAATGAGGTGGGTCAGCAGGTTCCTAACAATGTGTGGGAGCTACTCAGTGACTACCGCTCCCCTCCTATTCTCCACATCTTACACAGTAATGTCTTTTGTAGCTCCCCCTAACTGGAAACACACTGGAAACGGATCTCTGGGAACTGTAATTGACACGTTACATATAATCAAGGTGGCACAAAGCTACCACAGTGACATTTCTGACCAGGAAGGGTTACCTCCCAAAATCTCCTTCTTAACCCCTCCAAACATTTAATTCACTATAAGGAAATTGCTTATTTAATTATATTTCTGTTTCTAGACTACATGCATTTGAGGGAAAATATGTGTGTCTATCAATGTTATATCTCTAACACCTACCACAGAACTTTAGACATAATGGTAATTTACTAGATATATGGATAATAATTGAATAGGTGAATAAGAGGAAAAAATGACAGATAATGATTTCAGATCATACAAAATATTTTCAGATGGCTTAGGCTTGGGACTTTTCAATGCCTCACTCAGTTGAATATTTACAGACAAAAAGAATAAATACGGAAATAAAGGAAACCAAAATTCACCACTGAAGTTCACAGAAACTTACTGCAGGCAAAAGTAGTCACAGGAATAGCAGCAATGGTAAATGACCCCTAAGTCTGGTTTTATCAGTGAGTTTGATCGCTGGGAGGCAGATATTGTGTCCATTCTCCTTTTTAATTATCTATTGTGTCTTGCTTTCTAAAGGGGTGATTACTGATTGATGATCATGAAAGGAAACACAGTCACAGTATGATGCTTTTGGTGTGATTTACTGCTTCTCTCTCTCTCTCTCTGAGATACATTTTCATTGTTTTGTAGCATGTTTGAATTCCTTATCTTGATAAGCTTCAGTAAGACTTTCTATTTGGGTTTTAGCATTTTAAGGGGAGGCTGACATACCTTTTAATTGATTCTGTTATTTTTCTCAAAGAAGAGTTGATGCCTATTAAAGGGTTTTTCTTTCCTTTAGTATTACCAAATCTCATTTGGGGCATGGGTTCTGCAGCTCTCAAGACTGTTCTTTTTATTGAAGCAAAACTAAATTATTCTTTACAATATCTTGAACCAAAACATGGAGATGTTGTTATTTCCACACAAGCAATGTAGACTGTACTCCTGGAGACTATCAGACATGCCACTGAGGGTCAATGTTGCCATCTTTACTAGCTGAATATAACGACTTTAAACAAGAGGGTTCAAATTTTTTGGCACATACTGAAATGTGATTCATCCAAAGATGTAGCAGACAATAAGTATGGGGTGCCTCTCTGGAGACAGGCATTAATTGTCAAAGTTTTTGTTTTATTTTGTTTTGTTTTGCATCATTGAGGAATTTTACTAGGCATTACTCTTGGTGGTGATTCTTCAGTGTGTCCATCTAAGTATTTATTTGTGCATATGTGTGTGTGTGTGTGTGTGTGTATGTGTGTGTGTTGCTAAAGCCTGAATATTTGTGTTCCCCTTAAATTTAGTAGTTGAAATGTAATCTCTAATGTAAGGGTATGTAGAGTGGAGTCAGGCCTTTGGAAGGTGATTATGTCATGACAATAAAGCCCTGTGGGGCTCGTGTCCCTATTAAAGAGACCCTAGACACCTCCCTCGCCCCATTAGCCATATGACGATGCACTGAGAAGAAGGCCAGCTATCTAAGAACCAGGAAGTGTGCCCTTACCAGTCACTCAGTCTGCCATTGCCTTGAGTTATTTGCATCCTCCAGAACTGTGAGAAATAATGTCTTTTCTTTATAAGCCACCCAGTTTATTTGTTTATTCTTTATGGCAGCCCAAACAGCCTAATATATGTACACACACACATTTGTTAACAGAACCTATGGTTTTCCCAGAAGAAAGTGGCTTTTCTTTACTAATTTCTTCCCACAAAATCTATCGTTTTGTTTTGTATTTTTCTTTTGATGTTTTATTCACATTTCTGAATCACAGCTTTGAACAAAGGCTGGAAATTTAGTACACTGAAAAGAAATCATATAGGTATAACCCATGCCAGGGAGGAGGCTGCCAGTGGCTAAAAGGAGTTGGCCTTTCTTCAAAAGCCAGTGAGAACCACAGTGCATGAAGTCCAGCTGCATCTGGAGTGTAGTGCTATGCTGTAATCTCAGGAGCACTGCCATTGTTAAATCATCAGTTGTCTACTGAACACCTTGGTCATGCCAGGCAATGTGACAAGTGCTGAATGCAGGAAGCAGAGCTGGACATCTAACATATATGGAGCTTCCAAGGGCACATTATATACATTGGTTCATCTTTGAAGTAGATATCGTGATCTCAATTTAATACATGAAAAAATTAGTGGTCATAGAGGTTAAGGTGACTTTCTAGAAAACAGTGGGATCAGGATTCCCACCCAAACTTATCTCAACTTAAAACTGCTCTCCTTTTCATATTATGTCATACTTACCAAACGCCTGGCTAGAAAACCAACATATGTGTAAATTGTAATGAGGTGGAGATAATTGTATTTACTGAGGTTTTTCTTAGGTTTTACTATGCATTTTTAGAAGAAATACTTGGACAAACCCCTTGGGATAGTATATTACTAAGTAAAAAATTATATCCACCAAACCAATCTGTGGGTAAAATAAGAAGGATTTATTTTGCTCCTACAATGTGGAGGTGGAGACCGAGAATACAGGAGTTGGAGGCAGCTAAAAAAGTAGTGGGGAAATGAATAAGATGGTGGAAAACTGCACTATGGATTGCACTCTCTCCCGATGATACACAAATGTTCAGTTGCAGAACTCATCCATGCTTGACATCAGTGAAATATGTATGAAAAAGTCATTAAGGAATTTAAATGTCCAAATCTGAAGTGGAAATAATCAGAAAAACCACGTGTAGTGTCAAAGATGGAGGCCAGGGTCCAAGAGAAAGTAGATCTCCTAACTCAGTAGAGGTCATTGCAGCGCCTATAGACTTTCAAGGACAGTACAGTTGGGACTTTTAACCAAGTTTACATTTTCTCCAAGGGATAAACTGTAAAAGGACAACTTGGAGTACCATGTGATACAGCTTAAAGCACCTGAGTCCTAGATCTCTAGTGCAGTGAGTGGTCGGATGAAAAGATCAGTTCTATCTGCTGGGCTGAGAGAAGAGATTTCTCAGCGGACACGGGCCTCGACCAAGGGTTGAGTGGCAGGTGGTACTAACCTATGGAGAGAGAAAGGAGGCTTCCTTCCATGTAGATGGGGCAGAATGAGCACACCTGTTGGTGGAGGGTCGAGTATGTATTTTCAGAGTTATATTATTCAAAAACCTAAGTAAAAATTATTTAAACAAAAAAGGAGATTTATTATCTCATGACCCTGAAAAGTCCAGATAGCTTTTCTGACATTAGGCACTGCTAGAAACAAGCTCATTAGTAATATTGCTCTCTTTCCATCTTTCAGCTTCCTTTTCTTCATATTTATTTATCACACAGTCAAAATGTGTAACAGTAGTTTAGCTTCAAAATATATTTTAAAATACTTTTTCTTGTCTCCTTTCTTCTCTCTCAGATGTAACATTGAAAAAAATGCAAAAACCTTTTTCCTTAGTCTTAAAATGTAATCTTGAAAGATACTTTGAAACTGTTCTCCCTTCCTTTCCCACTATGTACTCCTTTACCTCATGCACTTTTGCAAAATTCCAGAGGTTACCTCATTTGCAAAATCCCAGAGATTACTTCAAGGTAGCCATTCTACAGCCCAGCCATTGCTGAGATGACACCAGCCTGCACTCCAAGGGGACGGTTGCTTGAGACAGTCATTTGGAAAAGTGCAGAGAACTTATACTCAGCATCCCTCCTGCATGCCTTCCGTTCTAAGTTCATTTTTTAGTTTTTTAAATCCTCTTTCCAACCCAAAGTTTGAAGGGGTTTCTGGAACCATAAGCTGGCCTTTTGCCCACTGCTAACTCTGGAAGTAAAGTCACTTTCCTTTCACTGCACTTTGTACTTTTTGTTGGCATTGCAAGTGTCAAATAGCCAAGTCTGTGCTCTGTTATAAAAATGGTGGCAAAATGGTCTCCACTAATTCTAGGTCTAAAATCGTCTACATAGGTTAGTCCTCCAAAAGTAAAGACTCTATTTTGCAAAGGTTTAAGAAATAGTCTTGGCCTGAACAAGGATCTTATTTTCCCAGCTTAATTGGGAATTGGAATTTAATTGGGGATTAAATTTCCCAGCTTAATTGGGGATTGGAAATTTTCATTATTCAATTAAAAAAACAGTGACACTGGCATTAAGACCAGATGGCAGGTGAAATCTGGAAAAGACTCAAGAAGACTGTGAAGTCTGAAGGGATAAGAAGTAAACCATTATTTGAAGTTGGAAGAAAGGAGAATCTTGATATGTAGTGGCTGAAAGTTCAGCAAAACTGTCACCTCCCATAAAATAGAAAATACATTGAATAAACTTGATAATCTAGTTAAAGGGAGTGTTGAAGTTTCCACCTGCCTTCTTCAAGCTGCCTATAGTAAAGTCAGAGGAGGAGAGATATGAACTAAAGAATGAACCAATCAGTTGTCTGATGGAAACTGGAGGAAATGTAAAATGCTCACTCTGTTCAATCAATAGAAGGTCCTCAAAGTAATAAGCAGTATCAGGGCAAAAG
The DNA here is from genome assembly GCA_004027715.1 of Plecturocebus donacophilus. Lineage (NCBI taxonomy): Eukaryota > Metazoa > Chordata > Mammalia > Primates > Pitheciidae > Plecturocebus > Plecturocebus donacophilus. Next base: position 169,882 of record PVKP010000092.1, read on the forward strand.
TCAAGTAGAGACCTCAATTGTAAGATCCTTTGTTGAGACCTCAGAGCTAAGTCAGTGCTTTATAACCCTTCATGCACATAAAAGGCACCCAAAGATTCTCAACAGTGTTTCTAAGAGTCCTCTGTTCAACAATAGGGCTTCTAAGAACCTTAAGGGCATTTTTCCACAGGAAACTCATAGAATGTTTAAAGTCAAGAAGGGATTACTTCTAAGCGAGTTGTAGGTTTGGCTTTGGCTAATTGAGTGGATTACAAAATGATAAACAGGAAGTTCATGATCATTTTAAAAATTGCATTGTAATGGTTTGTATCACAGTACCAAAAATTGTATTGTAATATAATAGTTTTTTTTAAGTCCCAGTCAAAGAGAAACACTATACAAAATGAAGAGAGTTTTTTGAGGTCCCAACTTTCCATGGTCAGAAATCAGATGAGATGGCCACAGTAGTCCCCTTTATACATGTGGAACTCGCTCCAAGACCCCCCAGTGGATGCCGGAAACCATGTGTTGCTGTAAATTGGAATATATTTCAGTTCACGTCTTCTACCCACAAATTTGATGCCTTTTCCATTGTAACCAAGCACCTGGTACACACTCCGGCTGTAACTTTTGTAGTTTGAGGTAAGACAGCTACACTAGAACAAATTTATTTTCTTCTTCACAATTTTATGGATAGAAGATTCATTCTCACTGTAGCTTTTGGCAACCTCAGCATATAGTTTTTTTCATTTCCTTATTAAGAACTTTCATTGTTTTACTTAAACGAAGTACTTTACAGCTTTTCTTAGGCATATCCAAATTGCATGTATAATTTCTCTTGCGCTTTGGGATTATTATTAAATAAAATAAGGGTTACTTGCCAACAAGCATTGCGTTACCTACATGGAGGATGTGATAGCCAAGATTTCTACTAAGCAAATAACAGTCAGGTAGTGTAGATAGCATTCACAGGTTGGACAAAGGTATGATTCCTACCCCAGGAGGGATAGGGAAGAATGAAGCAGGGTGGCATGAGATTTCATCATGCTGCTAAGAAAGTCATGCAGTTTAAAATGTATGAATTGTTTCTTCCTGGAATTTTCCATTTAATATTTTCAGACTACAGTTGACCAGGAGTAGCTGAAATCACAGAAAGTGGAACTGTGGATGCTGGGGTGATGACTGCACTCTTACATCTATAGACTATTTGTTATGAAAGATGATTCAGAAGGTAGAACCAAAAGTCATAGAGAATAACACCCAAGGAGTGAGAGTGAGCCCTAATCAAGAAACTACCCACATGTGTCCAGCTGAATTTCAGGACGATTTTTTTACCCAGTGACTGCTGGCTGCCTCCCATTTGCCTTGTTTTTGAATGAAAGCTTTTGTAGTAGATATTCTACATCTGTTTTCTCATTGTATGTTGTTATCCATGGGGCAAATAACTTGTTTTTTATAAAGCATGGTTCTTCAGATCTAGAGGAATCACAGTAGAGGAGCACACACAAGGACTCTCATGCACATGGGAACGGACAAAAACATTGATATGCTGGACCTTGAACCTGGTAATAAAATGAAGGATATTTGGTGTGGGTGGAGGGAAGATAGATGAGAGTATTTTGGATATGGGAGAAATATAAAGTTTGTTCTCAGAAAGTGAAGAGTTGCAGTTTCTTTATTTATTTTTAATAATTGTGATTTTTTTTTTCTTGAGACAGATCTCATTCTGTCTCCCAGGCTGGAGTGCAGGAAAAATTACAGCTCATTCCAGTCACAACCTCTTGAGCTCAAGCCTTCTACCTCATCCTCCTATTAGCTGGGACCACAGGTGCATGCCACCACTCCTGGCTAATTTTTTTTCCGAGTTTTTGTAGAGGTGAGGTTTCACTATGTTACCCAGGCTGATCTCAAACTCCTGGCCTCAGGTAATCCTCCAGCCTCGGACTTTCAAAGTGCTGGGATTACAGGCATGAAACCCCGTGCTTGGCCTATGGATTGCTGACACTATATTCACCAATATGCTCACTCTCCTTTGAATCTACATGGGCAGATGACTTGCATGTAATTAGTACAAGACAAGAGAAGTGACACTGTGTGGTTCCTAGGCCAACTGCAACTTCTACTTGATTTGCTGGAACACTTGTCTTGGGAGCCTCAAGCTGCCACCTAAAAAGTCTAACTACTCTGAAACATGTGTGTTTTGAAGAGGCCAAGTCACATGGACTCGTCACATGTACACTTTAGGACTAGCTGTATTAATCTTTCAGTCATTCCATCCAGATGCCAAGTGCACAAATGAATTATCCCTTCAAAGAACTTAACCCCCAGCCATTGAGTCGCCCACAACTCTGAGACCCAGACATTATGAAAAAGACCTAAGCACCCCCCTGAATAATAACCACATTTCTAACCTGCAGAATCCACAAGCACAATAAAATGGTTATTTTAAGCAACTAAGTTTTGGGGTAATTTGTCACACCATAATTTAACCTTTAAAAGAAATTGATCTGTAATTTAAAACAAACTAAACAACATATATTCACCATCAGTGGACAATGAATACAATTAAGTGAATCAAGTGTGATTTTTAAATTCATTTCTTTTTCATAATTGAAGTAGAGAATGTAATAATAAATAAGCCTAGATATGTTGGTTGTAACAATTACTTTTTGAGTGGAATTTCACTTTATATACCATTTCAAAGGAGGATATGCAAACACCTTCCTTGCTGCCATTTCTCTTTGCATTCCTTCCTCTTGGCAGATTTTGTCATATTGAGCTTTAATGTAAAAGTCCATACCAGGATTTATTTCCCACTTTCCAGAGCATCTCAAGAAATGTTCAGGCCCAGAACTATTGCTAGGCGCTTTGAGCATCACACACTTGCTGACAATGAATGCCATCCTTTGGAGATGTCCTTGAAAGAACTGAGATTTCAAATTGTGGTGTTTATTAACTTCATATTTTCTTTAGTCAGAAGACAGGACCTATAATTAAACCTTGAACTTTTACAGGAATATGCTCTGCACCAGCCTGGACCTTGATCGGATGTCGATCAATCTTATTCCACATTGCTCTATGTCAGTATCAGCATAGAAATTGCAGAGTGCTTTCCTACTTTTTAGAAGCATGCTTCTTCGATTTTAGGAAAAAAAATTCAAGGTAAGTGTGACATTGACAGTCTTATTATTTTTTCTGAAGCATCACATCATAGAAATTGAGTTGCTTCTCCAAGGTTAAATAGTTGGTTAGTGACTCATTCAGGACTACAACCCAAATTAGAGAACTTAAGAAGTAATTTAACAAATATCTACAGACCACTTCTCCAGTGAGGTTCTGGATTAGGCACCAGGGTTACAAAAACAAATAAGATGCTCCCCTTGTCCGTGGGATCTCAAAGCCTATTACAGAAAAGAGCCTTTGCAGTCAGCCTGCCAAGTGGTAAAACTGAGATCTGAACCAAGTGCAATGAGATTCCAGAGGAAGAAGCAAATGGAGCCAAAGGAAAAGCTGGTGTGTTTTAAGCAGAGTCACTGAGTAGAAAAATGATATCATTGGCCACGACTCAGGTGGGAGTGGTGGGGACTTTAAATGTGTTCTGTTCTCATGGAGGAGGATGGTCAAGAAAAACGAAGTACCCAGCATGTTGAAGGAATGTGAGGGAGATGTGGGTGGGACCTTCAGTGTAATCGGAGGGGGGGGCCCAGTAAATACAGGTATGGGCTTGAATAGGTTAATAGCCAGGTGTCCCTTTAGATGGTTATAAATAAATTGATATTAATATAAATACACACACCTACAAACACACACACACACATACAGGCATATTCATTTATTTTAAAAGTTCTGGCTTATTGTTGATTAGGATAAAGGTCAAAGAGGGGGATTGTTAAGGAACTGCTTGGTTTAAATAATAGTGAAAAGTACACCTCTACCCTGACTTCACTTCTAGCCAGACTTCATTCCTTAGTTATACTCATCACAGATGGAATTATAGTCACCAGAGGATGAAATTCAGGCTTGCATTTTGGGTGTTTCAGCATAGACTCAAAGCAACCTAGCAAAAGATTACTTGCAACCAATGTAAAATTATTTGGAAATGAGCTGCTGTTAGTAACATAGTTTTCTTAATAACAGCTTGAGCACTATCCTAGTGCTGTTTGTAGATTAGTGTCCTGGACAGCTAGTTTCCCATCAGGTCTCTTCAGGCTGGAACAGAGGGAGAAAAATGGGAGAAATGGCAGGTCACAAGGCTGATGGTGAGTGGCCTTGCATGTCAAGTTACAACATTTGGATTAAATTCTGTAGCTAATTGAGAAAAAAAAATGTGTGTATTTGTGCACAGAGCCTGGCATCCCTCCATCTGGCATTTGTTCTTGAATATCTGGTGAACAACCCAATATTTTTAGTTAGGGTATCCCTTGGATTTACCTATCCCTAAAGTTATACACTAACACCCTATTTTAAAATTCTACATCATAAATTCAGTGGTTTTCATTTTCTTTCAGCTTCCTTCCTAACTGTAGGTCTGCCTCTCCATTCTTTCCTAGTTCCACCTCTTACTTCCAGCCTTCCTAATTTATGCCCAGGGCTTCTTTCATAATACTGTAGAGATTCCAAATTTATTCTGTGACCTGGAGACAAAGTAATCTTGCCTGTATTAAATCAATAAAGCCAAAATATAATATAATTTCTCAAAATATTGCTCTTGTGAAAGGAGTCACCTGAGCCATTTAGAGTCACTGCATCACAAGTTATTCCAAAGATCTTGGAAGATGAAGAAAAACAGACAACCTAGCACAATATACATTCAACAGGTGATCCGTAAATAGGTACTAATGGTTACACCTCAAGACTAAGGTGGAAAATGTGTGTCTTAGCATAACTCTGTTCTTACAGTGACCAGCTAGGGATACCTTAAGTTCTTTGTCAGAGGAAGATTCGCTGAATGATATATCCCCATTAGATTTATTTGTTTCTACTGAATTTATTTCACACCCGAAAAGAAAGGATGTAGTGTTATTTCATTCTACCAAGAAATTTGAGCACACAACTTCAGAAGTCAATTGTGGATCAGAGGATAGAAAGTAACACATAGATTTGTACCCTAGTTAATTCCTGAAACTAGATGCCAACAATGTATACACAAATGGATTAGAGTATTTCAGTAATACAAAGTGCATATCTGCAGGCAATGATTTTGTGTTTCACAGTTTTGACAAGACCAGGTATTATTTTTTTTTTGCCTAATGACACTTAGAGCTATTCCATGTATGTCAGCTAAAAGAGTAGTCAGGTCTCAGTGAATAAAACTATTGTCTTGAAAGAGTAGATGTATTCTTTTCACCTGTGGTGAATTATTATATAATGTTCAGACTGAGGACAAAATTGTTAGATTACCTAAGGCTTCTTTCAAATCCAAAGGGGTCACACCTAAGACTTCAGGAAACCTGGGAAGCACCTCTCTAGTTCCTCTCCAGAAGGCTCTTTTAAAATGTTTATTTTTATGATTTCCAAGTTTCTTTTAGCCACAGACATATTTTTTTTCTTTAAATCAATCTTGGACAATTATTTCAATACAGAGGATACAGGAAAGCCAAGTGCTTTGATCTTCGCTCCTCCAGTATCTAAAAAATATAAAATTGAAAGGTCACTTAACTTCTTTGAGCCTCACTTAAAATTTTAAAATCTTTGAATGGGAGCTATCATGCCTGCCTTACTTTACAGGGTGGTTGTAAAAAAAATAAGCAAGTAATTTCTGTGAAAATATCTTGAAAATTCAAAATCTCATATGTAACTAAGATATTATTAAGGCATGAAGATGTAAGCATTTGAGGCGGCACATATGTAAAATGAATAAATGGTCTTTAAAATTAAGAATATTCTACAAATGGAGAGAAGGAAATTTTCTTGGTGGTTTATATAATTCCTCTTCTCTAGATAGTCTGTATTTCTCCAAGATTCGAACTTAGTGTCTTTGGAGTTTGGGATGGAAATACATGCTTTTTGCTGTGTGTGAGAAAGGGGCGGGCTGTGCATTTGCCATCCTTGACCTATATTTTCTTCTTTCCTTTGACTCTTCATTCTGTGCTTTTTTCTAAGTTCTCCATTTTTGTTCCTCGGTGCTAGGACTCATACCACTTACTAGGATGCCTAGGGTACACCATTCATAATTGTGCAGTAAGGCTGGGAGCTACACACTGAAAATTGCATTAGGACACTCTGTGTTTTAGTATTCAGAGCCTTGCTGCTATGAATTCCGACCAGCCTGCCAGCTCTTCAGTGTCCTCTTCTTAGCACACTCTCTCCTCTCAATTACACCAGAGTAAGTAATCACCTAAGGTAATAAAGCTCCATTGGAATCCATATCACTGAGGACTGAAAATTTTACTAATATATATTATAGATGCCTCTTTCCTCTTTCTAGCCCATTTTGGATAGAAAACAAACTGCTCTCTGTCAGAAGAGGGGAGAGTATTCTGAATGTATTTTCAGTGGACCATATTTTCAATAAGCCAGTGAAATAAGAACATAGGTGGAGTTTATGTAGGAACAGTGGCTGAAACTTCCTGTGCCATGACATGACTGTCTAGTTTCAAACCTGGCCCACCTTCTTGGCCATGGAACAGGAGGATGAGATGCTCAGTTTCAAAGGTTTTCTATAGATAATATCAGGAAACCAATCCTCCATGCCCCAGAGGCAGCCCTGGAGCCTCTCAATATCCCGTATCTATATGTTGCCACAAAGTCAAAGATCCCTGATATATTTGCAAACATTCTGCTGCTCATAGCAATAATCCAAATTATGCCAAGGGAGAGGAGATGACAACAGCATTTCTATGTCTTCATCTTGCTTTTCTAATCGTGATGGCTCATGAAGATATTAGCCTTAAGTCTGTCTTAGAATCAGCAGAAAACAACCATTTTCCATTCTGAAGCAGGCACAATGACTGATTAGAGTAGGTATAAAACTCCCCTTATGCTTTATGATGTGTGGATTAATGAAAGTATTAAACCATTCTAATGATAGATAAGGAAATTATTTCCACTGTATTTGAAAGAAATAAAACCACTTCATCTTAAATTACAGAGTTCTAAAACTTTGCAAGCTCATCAAAAGAGTAGGGCAAACAAAGAGATACAAGTTTATAACCCAGAATACCTTAATTTCTTAATATCTATCATTTTTCTGCTACATTACTGTTGGAGTGCTTTTCAAAATCTTCTGGGAAAACTAATTTTTGCAGAAAAAAATAATAAATATGGGTCAGGCTAGTATCTTTTTAAAAATAGAGAATAAAGGATTTCCCTCATTTTATTAGCATGCTGCATTATTAATTTTATTTCACTGACACTGCTGCCTTTTAGCAGCTGTGTCCTAAGCTTGAACAGCATGATTTGCTACTCAAATATGAAATCAGGATGTGGACAAATCCCAAGCAATATTATGCTTGTGAATGTTACACTTTGTGTGCATACCTCCCCTAAACTGGTCAGATTTGGTCAAGTTTTATGCATAGAGTCATCATAGGCTTGTCGTGAAAAACAAGAAGATAAAGAGTGATGCCAAAATATATGTATCAAGTACCTCCTGTGCACTACATTTTCCTCCTAGTCCTTTATCTGATTTCAGTCACAATTGTGGTCCCCAGTTCAACAAAGACTTTGTCCAGATATTTTCGAGTTCTCTCCCAGACCCTGGGCCTCTTACCACTTGCTTAATGAAGTCGTGGCCTGGGATACTGACAATAACATATTTGATTTCATGAACACACAACACAAAAGTTCAGTGAATTAATGGCTGGGGACTACTCTTGACCAATGAGCCAGGGACTTAGAAATGCATGTTTTCACCTTTCATTCCCTGAGAAGGGAATGTCAAGACTCATTTAATAAGTTCCCTAGAATGTACCTGAAGATCATTCTACCTAACAGTGGCCAAATCAGCATTTTGCTCTTGTATTGGCTTCACTTTTTTCCTCTTCATTTTCCCATTCCCTTACACCTGCGCTGTGAAATTTCATTCACAATTAAACTACCTTCTCATAAGCCTTTTTCTTATGATAAGCTTTAAAGGAAAACCATACCAAGATAACATTTATGTTGCCCTTACCAGGGATGTTAATTACACGTTACTTGTGCTGATGTTCACTCCTTTGTCACTCACCATGAATCAATCATGAAACTATTTTGATCAGGTAGATTCACGGCTTGTTTCAATTTGGCACATATTCACCATCCTTGCCTATCTTCCCCTATCCTTGTTCCAGAGAAGATCCAGGATCAACATGGTTTTCTGTCTCTCTTCTTGAAATCAGCTGCTATAAATGCATGAATAACTAAGGCCTCTGATACCCACCATGCTGTCCTTTCATGTGTTTCTACTTGAATACTGGGCAGAGGCTAGGCTACAACTTAGCTTAGCTGATATTTCAAATTCAAATTTCTGTCTCACAAAGTATCAATCACTATTGGGTTTTAAAATCCATTGATAATAGTTGAAACTTCCCCTTCTTTAACTTTTATTTTAAGTTCAGGGGTACATATGAAGGTTTGCTGCATAAGTAAATTTGTGTCATGGGAGTTTGTTGTACAGATTATTTCATCACTCAGCTATTAAGCCTAGTAGCCGTTAGTTATTTTTCCTGATTCTCTCCCTCCTCCCACATGCCACCACATGTCAACTCTGAAAATGACATGTTTCTGCCATAAAATAAATCCCCCAAAACATTTGTTCCCTGACCTAGAATCAGGTCCACCTCTATGCTAATGCTCTCTCAAGGGACCTGAATTTTTGAGTCTAGACTTTATCTTCAATGTCTGATAACTTTTCTCCAACTGATTGAAATAATATCCCAAAGTTTTCAGTCTGTGTTTGACCAAATTAAACCAAATTTCATTCCTGAAGCCCTGGAATAGTATCCTTTAACTCAAGAACACTAAACTTGTTTCCAGAAATAAGAGTAAGAAAAATATGATATTGTGAAAGTTCTGATACTGTTTTGTCCCTAGTGATTTCAAAGCATTGTGAAGGTGCAGTATATCTCTGATTAATCACTGCATCTCCTCAACATCATTGCACATGACAGATTTACCATAACTGTTGAAAGAAATTATTAATGGATAAATGTACACTGGCTAGAGAAAAAGCAACAACTATGAAAGATGTAGCTATTGTGAAAAAGTGAAATGAAGAATTTCAGGCAGCAGGAAAAGAGTAGTTCTTTGACTTCAAATTATGTAAGGATTTGTAAACTCCCAAAACAGACACTGGAGATTATGTAGATAAAGAACCTGAAGGAAAAAAACATTTATCCCAGCACTGTATGCATGAGTGGGGATATATGCTCTATGAGCTATCACTTTTACTCAAACTTCCAATTTCCTAGTCCATCCAGCTGTTTATCCTAGCCATTGCTGCAGTAAGTAGTTGCATGTCATTATAAGTTGATAGCATGTCCTCTGAACTGCTTATTTCTATCCCAAATATTTCTGCCAACTGCGAACTAAATACCTGTTCAAAACCACCCAACCATTTTGATGCATGCACAAATCTGGACATAGAAGAGATTTAACACTTCTGTGAGAAACAATGATCAATGAGAAATAGAGCAAGGGGATAATAGTCCCTGTCTGTCCCTGGGGTGGAAGATTCCTATCTTTATTTTAAATGTCACCTCAGAGGATCTATAGTGGAGTTAAGTTACAGTTGTGATAAAGTCAATAACTCATCCTTGAATTCTCTTGCTTTCTTTCCATTTATCACTCTTGGAAATCCTCATCTTTAATTTCTTGGTGTCACTTCCCCAAAAAACTAACTGCATGCAAGTCTTCACCTTAGGGTCTTCTTTTAAGAGAAGCCAGATTTCAGAGTGTTTAAATGGGAAGCACCCTGAACCGCAATGCTTTGGGCCTGGATTCTGAAATTGGACTACTCATAGTTCAACAACGATGTCTCCCAAAGCTAGTGGTAAGTAGAATGGCAACAGCGCCTGACACAAAAGCATCATGATCACCACGGTTGTCACTGGTGGTAAATTGAGATGAGATGAAAGGGAAACATCAGCTTATATTGAATGGTGCTATAATATAATCATCAATTATAACCAATATAAACATCAGCTTGTATTGAATTTAAACCATATGGGAACAATTAAATTATAAATGTTACAAAGTTCATTGGCAGCTTTAGAAGCTATGAAAAACTGAATGTCGCATATACAAAGTCAGTTAGCTATCCACTCAAGCCTTAACATGAGACTTAGAATAACTCCGTGGAAGTATTTAAATAGATCCTTCACTCCTGAAGCAACAGGGTGACTGTGCTAAATATTATGCTCAGGATCTAACTGTTAAACTAGTTTAACTACAAAGTTGAGTAAATGGAAAGCCTCAATAAATTTGTTATGATACAATCAGCATTATAGGAAGACACAAGTGAGATCTTGAGTATTGAGATGGGGATATTTGAATAGATAAACATAAGTAAAGTATATCCCTATTGTCTTAGTTCATTTTGTGTGGCTATAAAGGAATACAGAGGCTAGGTAACTTAAGAAGAAAAAGCATTTATTTGGCTCATGATTCTGTTGCTAGAGAGTGCAAAATTGGACATCATCATCTGGAGAGGGCCTCAGGCTGTTTCTACTCATGGTGAAAGGCAAAAGGGAGACATTGTGTGAGGAGATCCCAGGGTGAGAGAGCGGGAGAAGAGAGACAGAGGGGAAGGTGACAAACTCTTTAACAACCAGCTTCTGTAGGAATGAATGGAGCAAGAGCTTTCTCACTCTCAAGAGAGGTCAGTAATCTGTTCATGAGGGATCCTTCTCAATGACCCAAACACTTGCCATTAGCCACCCTCCTCTAACACAAGGAATCAAGTTTCAACAGGGATGGAAGGACAAACATCCCAATCCATAGCACCCAGATTTCCCTAAACCCACAGAGCTGGAAGCAGCAGCAACCTTCTCAAGAAGAGGCCTTGAAATGTGGTCAATACTTCCCATAAGTCAGATACCTAACACATTGATGCCTGCCCTTCTCAATATTGGCCTCAGCTTCCTTCCTTGCATCCTTACTAGTAAATGTGAGCACATTACAGCATCATTCAAGTAGAGAAATACAATGCATCCCATAGAAGAAAGTAGCATATACTCCTCCACCTCCCCCAAATTTGCAATATTTGGCTATTATATACTGGAAGAAATCAGAGAACCACTTGTCAGAATGAACCTAAGAGTCTTTGACCAATGAGGCTGAATATAATGCTGAGTAGGGGATGGACATAAAAGCTGGTGAATAAAAGGCTGACTGTAGATTCCACGGTGATAAATCATGACTTCTAACTGATTTTTCAAATGTAATCCAGTTATCATTGATTGAAAAGAAGGCTGTGTCTGCTTTAGGAAGGACTCTACAATGCCACTGCTTACAAGTATGATATTTAATGTCCCATTCCTTTTCCACAGGGGCCTGTGATTATTTATGAGAAAAATTGTATTCCAGAGAAAGAACCATGCCTGTCATTACCAATGGTTATTGATAGAGGGTCTGAATTAGTATTGATACCAGTGAGCGCTCTGGTATAGGCATAAGTAGTACCTATAACGTGAGCTAGTGGTAGTCAGATCATAAGTGGAGTACTGACCCAAGTTAATCTCATACTAAGTTTCATAAGTTTAACGACAAATCCTAGAGTCATTAAACACATATGTATGGGTAAGACAGATGTGTCTTACCCATGTGTAATCAGGATGCAGAGTTTGATAAAACTCTCCCATTGGTATCTTAACCTATGAAGTAAGACCCAGTTCTCCCACTCCTGTTACATGGGATTACTCCCCAAAGAAACTACCTATACACAAACTGTCATTTTAGGCTACGCTTTGAGAGAGAGATCTAATCTAAGTCCAATGACTCAATGCACTGTGTAAGTCAAGATTCATTTCTAGATCTTCTGTTAGAAACATGGAAGAAAAAGAATCACTTCTAAACTTGAAACCTTTGCTGTACACCTGTAGCTGCAAAGGGCCACCATGCATGTGAACCTGCCTTCAAATAAAGCTACCATAACATAAATGCAGAACAGAAATATAAAAAGGGTTATAATTACTTTTTAAGTTACCAATAAAACTATTTGAGCCATGTATTAATTTCCTTATATATTAATTAATATGGCCAATATATTACCTTGTGTGCAAAAGCCAACTTGGGTTGTGTTTCTGCCAGAAATATATGCCTACCAGAAACCTAGACATTTATTTCTGAGGGGCCTGAGCCCCTGGTAACATGTTCTTATCAAGCTATAGTTGCTGAACTTGCCTATTTAGGGTTAAAATAGAGCAACAAAGTAGCAATAGATGCTCCAGCATTTTAATGATCAAACACAGTCTTTTTTCATGTCCTCATAATGAAGCAGCACTCTGCCTTTTGATAAACAGAGTAAATGACCCCTGCCTTTTAAAAAACTTTTTTCTTTGCATGCTGAGCCACTAGCATGCAGACCTAGATAGTCATAAAGCAAGTTGGTCAACCTAATCTTAGTGAAGATATTCCCTCATTAGGAAGAAAAACCTGTATATCCAAAGGAGTATGATGCACAAATGTCCCAAGTAATTTTCTAGGAGTGTTGAAAGCAGGCCCACACCTATCTTTACCCCATAGATGTTGGATACATATATTCTACCTATTGGGACACAACACCATAGAATGACTGTTGGTTTTTTAAGTTTTCTTTTGTTTTGTTTTTGAGACAGTCTTGCTCTGTCGCCCAGGCTGGAGTGCAGTGGTGTGATCTCAGGTCACTGCAACTTCCACCTCCAGCTTCAACAACTCTCATGCCTCAGCCTCCTGAGTAGCTGGAATTACAGGTGTGTACCACCATGCCTGGATACTTCTTATATTTAGTAGAGATGAGGTCTCACCGTTGCCCCCACTGGTCTCAAACTTCTGCTTCAGCCTTTCAAATTGCTGGGATTACAGGCATGAGCCACCATGCCTGGCCAGTTTTCTAAGTTTAAAAATATTTCCCAACACTCAGAGAATGTCAGCTCAAGCAGTGCCTCAACTGTGCCTTCAAGAGGCAAATTACGATAGCTTGCTTCACTAATCCTGGTATATTAGGTCTTTTGAAGAAATGAATGGTTTGTCACAACTTAAGAGTTGACTGGAATGCTGTTAAAGGCATTCAGTTTTAAACAAGAATCAGAGCATAAAAATTTGGAAAAATGTATAGCCTGATAATGCAGTAGAAAAGAAAATGCCATCTTCTGAGGAGAAATTCAAGCCAACTGAAGAAATTTGCATAAGTAATGAGGAGCCAAATATTAATTGTCAAGACAAGGAGGAATATGTCCCCAGGGCATGTAAGAGACTTTGATGCGACCCCTCCCATCACGGCCCAGAGGTTTAGGAGGAAAAATTGTTTCATGGGCTGGGCCCAGGGTCCCTCTGCTATGTGCACTCTAGGGACTTGGTGCCCTGTGTCCCAGCTGCTCCAGCCATGACTAAAAGGGGCTAAGTCACAGCTTGGGCTATTGATTCAAAGAGTGGAAGTCCCAAGCCTTGGCAGCTTCCACATGGCGTTGAACCTCCAGGTACACAGAAGTCAAGAATTGAGGTTTGGGGATCTCCACCTAGATTTCAGAGGATTTATGGAAATGCCTGGATGCCCAGACAGAAGTTTGCTGCAGGGGCAGAGGTCTCATGGAGAACCTCTGCTAGGGTAATGCAGAAGAGAAATGTGGGGTAGGAGCCAGCACAGAGAATCCCCTACTGGGGCACTGCCTAGAGGAGCTGTAAGAAGAGTGCCACTGTCCTCCAGACCCCAGAATAGTAGATGTACTGACTGCTTGCACTGTGTACCTGGAAAAGCTGCAGACACTCAGTGCCCATGAAAGCAGCCAGGAAGGGGGCTACAGCCTGCAAATCCATAGGTGTAGAGCTGCCAAAGACCATGGGAACCCAACTCTTACATCAGCATGACCTAATCTAAGTCCAATGCCTCAATGCACTGTGTAAGTCAAGACCTGGATGCAAGACATGGAGTCAAAAGGAGATAATTTTGGAGCTTTAAGATTTGACTGTCCCTCTGGATTTTGGACTTGTATGGGGCCAGTAGTCCCTTTGTTTGGGCCAATATCTCCCATTTGGAATGGCTGTGTTACCCAGTGTCTGTACCCTTATAGTATCTAGGAAGTAACTAACTTGCTTTTGATTTTGCAGGCTTATACGTAGAAGGGACTTGCCTTGTCTCAGATGAGACATTGTACTGTGGATTTGATTGGTTTTAAGATGTGAGGACATGAGATTTGGGAGGAGCCAGGGGCAGAATAATATGGTTTGGCTGTGTTCCCACCCACATCTCATCTTGAATTCCCATGTATTGTGGGAAGGACCAGGTCGGGGGTAATTGAATCATGGGGCCAAGTCTTTCCTGCGTTGTTCTAGTGATAGTGAATAAGTCTCATGAGATCTGATGGTACTATAAGGGGGAGTTTTCCTGCACAAGCTCTCTCTGTTAGCCTGCTGCCACCCATGTAAGATGTGACTTGCTCCTCCTTGCCTTCCCTCTGATTGTGAGGCTTCCCCAGCAATGTGGAACTGTAAATCCATTAAATCTCTTTCTTTTGTAAATTGCTGAGTCTTGGGTATATCTTTACCAGCAGCATGAAACTGGACTAATAAAAGAGTATTTTAGTGGATTGGACTCAATGAGCACACAGGTGGATCTGAGTAGAGTGAAGAATGGAATATATCAGATACTTTCTGTTCTCTACTGAAAAGAACCCTACAGGAACCTATCCAAACAGCCATCCCTTTGCAAACCTGACATTTGTCTTCATATTTGCCTCTGTGCTTGGGGTCTGCCAAGCAGCTTCTCTAAGTTCTGCTGACACGTCTCCAGTGCCCTACGTGAGCTACTCTATTTCTTTTCAGGGCCATCATGCAGGGAAAGTCCCTCACTTCATCAATATCTTTTAATCAATATCAATATCTTTCAATCAATATCTTTTAATCGCTTCATCAGTATCTTACACAGACATCTATATCTGATGTCTGTGTAAGTCTGGAAGTGGAAAGAAGTTAGAACTCCATGGAGCAATCATGATACATAGGAAGAATAAACAATAGGTAAATATTCTCCTTTTCCATTTCTCACATGTACAATACTGAAGGTCATTCTACATGGTTTCTCATGAAATCCCTATTGGTGCCACTGTCATTTGCTTATAGTAGTGACAAACTTGACAACACATGGTCTGATTTGCCTCCCCTCCTTTCTGGTTTCACGTTATACCCCAGTTCCTTGGAATTAATTCCCAGAATAAACTACCTGTACATAAGCCTTGCTTTAGGCTATTATTCATGTATTGTAGTGTAAAGTTAGGGTTTAGGGGGTTGTATATCCTAAGAACAATGTTTTAATACTTTGTGTAAGTCAGAACACTTGCTTAGCAGTGACAGAAATCTAACCCAGAACATTTAAACACAAAATATGACTCATTAGCCAACTTAGCTAGTAAGTCTAGGCAAGTATGGATCTAGGACCTCAGACAATTATTTTAGTAATCGACCATGTTGCATCTTTCTGCTCTGCTTGCTTTCTGTTGTAGAAACTGGTTGAAGCCAGTTCCTGTGTCTGTGCAGCTACAGACTTACAGCAAAAGAGTTTCAAGTTCAAAACAAAAAACAACTGTTTTGTTTTGTTTTGAGTTTCCCAGCAATTCTAACAAAAAAAAAAAAAAAAGGAAGGGGGGAATTGGATGTTATTATTTTATTGTCTCATTGTCTTTGATAGGAGTGGATTGTGTCTACTTTAGAAAAAAATCATATCTGGTATGATGTGATTTTCTGAACCATACATGAGATACATTTCAAATCCTGGAGCTGAGGGAAGGACACCACATCCTCATCTCAACAACATAAGTTGAGTATAGGAAAACAGAGGCTCACCAGCAAAAAACAGGAGGAAACATCATTAAAAGAGGAATGGATGTCAGGCAAATATAGGATCCACAGCACACTTCAATCCTCTTAGTCTTGTGCTGCAGCCCCTTTTCATTCAAAAGATGTGTGAGCATGTATACTTCCTCTGCTCTAATCTGGAGCCTACACAAAATTCACCCTGCCAGGACTCCACTTCTCTTCCACTGCTCTTCTTGGGAAACAGCCATCCCTTTGCAAACCTGACATTTGTTTTCATATTTGCCTCTGTGCTTGGGGTCTGCCAAGCAGCTTTTCTAAGTTCTGCTGACACATCTCCAGTGCCCTGCATGAGCTTCTGCATATCTTTTCAGGGCCATCATGCAGGCAAAGTCCCTCACTTCATCAGTACCTTTTAACACCGTTTGTTTTTGTGTGTACATGGCCATTCGAGCAGGAAGGGAGGCCTACCCAGGTCATCAGAACCTCAGTGATGCATTTTGTCAAATACCAGGGAGTCTCCATAATAGAGAGGCAAACTGAAGTACTTCCTTCGGCTGCTCGATCCATCATGGAAGTAACAGGTCATATCCAGTGGGGTGACACTGAGGAGAGAGGGAAGAGACACGTCGCTGAATGTACGTGGCAGAGACTTCAGTTTGATTTTTTATATTTACTGCACAAGGTTGAGACTTGAAAATGGATCAGATTTTCAAGATCTCATACAATAATTCTGCCTTAAATATTAAGGACAGAAGCAGTCCCTGTCCACTCTGCTGCTTGCTTGCTAGCTGTGCACTGGGGAAAACTGAGGTTTTCCTGACTGGATCAGGTATTTCTTTACCTACTCATGTCAAAAGGACTGAAAAATCCTGCCTCAAAAATATTATTATGTTGCCCGTGGTTGAGGCTGAATGCAGAGTCTACAGTGAAGAGTTCAATTCCTAGGTGGCCTAATTAGCTTTGCTCCCTGGCCTTGGGCTGCAACTTAAATCCTTACCAGCAATTTCATAAAGTAGCATTACTTTGTCACCATATGAATAAGTGAAAAGAGCACATTTAGGTTAGTGTATAAGGACTTACCCTACTAGAAAAAAAGACTTGAGGTTTTTTATTTATTTATGGTCGGTTCAGGAATGTCATTTTCAATGTAAAACACATCTAGAAGTAGAGCGTGATTCATGCATGGACAGGTAGCAAGGTGCTTTAGAGGCTTGGCCAGAAGCCTCCATCCCTTTTGCAGCAACAGCAAGACAGATTCCTAAAAAGCCTAAAAGAGTTTTTCCTGGCTTCCTCTCTAGCTCCGCTTAGGACTTTTGTTAAATGGCCCTATCAGAAGAATTATGCCACCACTTTCCAGAGATCTAAATAATTTTGATGTATCTGAACACTTATCTTTCCAAATTGGATTATATTATACACTGATATGAGAATTAAATATGATCAAGCAATGTATTCTCACCATGACTAAGTTTGTGTTTTACTGGATTTGCATTGCCTAAAGATAAGATTCCAAATTCTTGACATGCCATATCTAAAATTATATATGTTCTCTGGGCATGGTAGTTAACATCTGTAATCCCAGCATTTTGAGAAGCCAAGGCAGGCACACCTGAGCTCAGGAGTTCAAGACCAGCCTGGGCAACATAGCAATACCCCATCTCTACAAAAAAATACAAAAAAATTATCCAGGCATGATGGTTTGTGCCTGTTTTCTCAGCTACTCAGGAGGCTGAGGTGGGAAGATCACTTGAGCCTGGGAGGTCAAGGCTGCCATGAGATAAGATCATGCCATTGAACTCCAGCCTGGGCACCAGAGTGAGACCAGGTCTTAAAAAAATAATTAAACAGCTTCATTCCAATCTGACATTCTATCCATAGCTACAGTTACATTATGGTCACTTCCCAAATAATAAACTATGTTCCTTGATTAAATGTTTTTACTTCAGTACAAAATTGCTTTCTCTGACTGTTGATATCCTATGTATATTTTCAATCCAATCAAAATGTTACTTTTCCAGGTGGCCTTTCTAAATCAGTGGGCACATAATAATAGTCCCTTTCTTCTCAAGAAAGGGAGAGGATGTGCCTCTCAAGAAAGGGGACCTATGTAATTTTTTAATTATTACTATTATTATTATCACTACTGTCAGACCTAGCTTTTGTCACCACACTTTATACAAATGGCTTGTAGTAAATGTTGCTTTGTTTAGTAAATGCATCAATGCACAAATAAATAGTAAATATTATAAGTCACAGTTACATGTAGTTAGTATTCCTTCTTCTATTACGATGACCTGTTTTTCTTTCATTTCTTTTTTTTACTCCTTCCTTTCTCCTTTCTTTTCAATTTACTTTTTGTTCTCTAATTTAAGGTATTTATTCTTAATGTATGTATAGTTAACCATATATATAGTGCAAAAAAGAAAACAAAAAACAAAATCCATGTCCTCATGGCATATTCACCTTAGTGGCTTGAGTGTGTTCAATGTGGATGTGAACTATGGAGGAAAGTAAATACAGAAGACTAACAGGGAATGATTTTAGATCATCTGGTTAAGAAAGGTTTCACAGAGATGTTTATGTTTGAGCAAATTGTTCAAAGAGGTAGAGGAGAAACCCATGTTTAGCGGGGAGATAAGCAAAGGCCAGAGGCAACAACCTGTCTGTTGTGCTGAGGAAAAGTAGCCACAGGGCAACCAGTGGGACTGGGAGAGGATAAGCAGAACCTCATCTGATGGAGACAATCACAGATGCCTCACCCCAGATTTCCATGGTAGAAATACGATATATAATTTTGTCACTGAGCTATTGCTATGCAACAAGGCATCCCCAAACTAGTGGCTGAACACAACTATTTATTATTTCACATAAATCTCATGATTTGAGCAGTTATGCTAGTCCAGGACAGGTTTGGCAAATAACAGCTGGGCTCACTCATGTGTTGGCAGTCTGCTGACAAATCAGTTAAGGGCTGAGAAATCTAGGATGCCCCCCCGCCAATAATATATCTTGACTCTGATCTGAGTAATCTTTCATCCTCCAGTAGAGTAGTTTTTGGTTTTGATTTTTGTTGTTATTCTCATGGTGGAGGCAGATATCCATGAAAAACAGCAGAAACATGCACATCTTCTAGACCTGGCACACTGTGGTTTCTATCATATTCGAGGGACTGGAAATAGTCGTAAGACCGGCAAAAATTAAAGATGAGGAAATAGAATCCACTGCTTCACGAGAGTTCCTCCAAAGTCACATTGCAGAGGGCATGGATATAGAGCCAAGTGGAGAACTCGCACTATGTTGGTAATAAATCTACCGTAGTTTCCTCTCTGGCCACAATTATTCACGTCCTCTCACATGAAAAACGCACCAACCCATGAACAAAAACCCCTAAAGTCTATATAATCATGCATCCCACTCAAACACCAGGATGTGTTGGTCTACTTCACTTCAAGTAAGGCATCTCTTAACTTAAAGAGCTACGAATCCGAAAGATATGCTGTATCCCACCTATCCCTGATATAAAATATAAAGCACTGAATAGGAACAGAATAGCTACAGACACTACCATACAAGAAGGGGAAGAATATGAGGAATGTAACAGTTCTTCGTTCACAGCAATTCCAAAACTTACACTGGGCAGATGTTGCTTGTCTCTTAGGATTGGTAGTGTTGCTTGGTCAGGCCCCGAAGACTTCTAAGATGTTCTTCTTTATCTGCTCTTTAAGTTTCTTATGAAGGCAATATTGGAAAATATATCCTTTGGGCAATTTTTTCAACCCACTTCTAGTCCATAGTAAATTCAAGACCACAAAACTTTTTAAAATTATAGACAAGGATAGCATAATCTTTGGCTTTATAGTTCCTTTAAAATTAGTGCAATTTCTCTGGATTTGATATAAATTCACTCAATTCAATATATACATTTCAATTCAAGCTTAATAAATGCCACTTCCATACTTACTTTCAAGACAAGCATTTATGTTTAGTCTTAATGCCACCTTGAATGTGAGAGATTGTTGTGAAAAAATTCCTTAAAAATTCTTAGAAAACATTTTGTCCAGATAGTGGGGTATATTAATCAGGATTCCCCAGAGAAACATTACTAATAGGATGATTTTATAAAATAAATAGATGATAAATAAAGAGATGTATTTTAAGAAATTTGTTCACATGATTATACAGGCTGATGAACCCCATATCTTCAGAGGATCAGCCAGCTAGAAACTCAGGAGAGAGCTGATTTTTGCATTCAAGCCTAAAAGCCATCTGCAGCAGAATTCTTTCTTGCTCAGGGGAGGTCAGAGTTTTGCTCCACTCATCTTTCAACTGACTGAATGAGACCCATCCCTATTATGGAGAGCAATCTGCTTTACTAAGAGACCACTGATGTAAATGTTAATCTCTTTCAAAAATTCCCATTCTGAAACATTCGGAACAATGTTGACCACACATATGGCCACTTGGCCCGGCTAAGTTGACATACAAAATTAACCATCACAGGGGGTTCATTAGGTGCTATGTTAATTCTTTAAGAAGTCTTAATAAACAATCCCACAGTCACACCCTTAATTTAATCTGCCACCCCTGTCCCCAGCTCTGGCTTCATTTCACTTTGAAATATCTTTTACCAAGTAGAAAAGTAGGAGATGACAAATAGTTTTATTCCTAAAGCCTTCTTGACTCCTGTATTCTTTCCTCTATATTCTGCTTGAAAACTGATTAATTTTTTCATTGGCTCATCTTTCCATAGTTTCTTAGCTTTTATTTCCTGAAAATCTCATTACTCATATTTATAAGATTGTTAGATAAATTTCCAGTCTGCCAAGTTACTGCAGATGATTTATTTACCAATAGTTTCACTAATGTATAATACAAGTTGAAAATTTTCCAGCCACTTATAATAATTTTTTCATCATATTTCCAGCTCTCACTTGCATCTCCATCTCAAAACCAGTGGTATATATTTTTAGTTTTAGTTGTGATTGATAGTCCCTCACAGGATAGCTACCAATTTCTGCTGCATAATTTCTGTTAATTATTGATTTATAATAAACCACCCCAAAATGTAGTGGCTTACAACAGAAAAACACTTATTGTTACTTATGAAGCTACAAATTTGCTGGGCAAATTTGCTGGTATGTGTCAGGCTCAGCTGATCCAATCTGGACTTACATATCTGTAGCCTATAGTTCATTGGTATGTCAGTTGGGGAATGTCAAAGCAAAACATTTACTGGACAAAAAGTTCAACAGGCAAGAAAAACCTTACTCAAATCTGTTGTCATAGGGAGAGAAGGTAGAACTTAACCTGAACTCAATTTTGCTGCAACAAAGGGTGGGAGGGCTTTAAAGCCCTGGGTGAACTGGTAGGAAAGTCCCGGAGGATGTTAGGGGGAAGTCATAGGTCACCTGCATTTGCTGATTGGCTTTATCCAAAGGAAAAATCAACTTCTCATATCTTTATGACAAGAGGTAGTTTTGCAACTTGGAGCAAGGTCCCATGGAATTTAGGCTCCTACCACCGAGACTGGAAGTTAGGATTCTATCTTCCTCAATTACTACATTCCAAAGGAATGGGTCTCAGGTCCTTGGGAAGGACATTCCCGGACTGTAAAATTGTCCAGAAGTGTTTTTTGTTTGTTTGTTTGTTTTTAAAGCTTAACATCTTAAAGGGGCAGGGAAATCATTTATAAGTTTTCTAAAGAAAATGCTCTAAGAAAAGGGAAGTTGGCTGGGCACAGCGGTTCACGCCTGTAATCCCAGCACCACGAGGTCAAGAGATCGAGACCATCCTGGCCAACATGGTGAAACCCCTTCTCTACTAAAATACGAAAAATTAGCCAGGGGTGGTGGTGAGTGCCTGTAGTCCCAGCTACTACAGGGGCTGAGGCAGGAGAATCGCTTGAGGTGGAGGTTACAGTGAGCCAAGATCGTGCCACTGCACTCCAACCTGGCGACAGAGTGAGACTCTAAAAAAAAAGGAAAAAAGAAGAAAAGAAAAAACGGAAGTCAGGGGCCTAGAGTCGGGAAGAAACTTGTCTAAAATGTTGGCAAACTGAGGGAAACATTAAGACTCTTCTGGTCAGGAGTGACTGGGCAAGGACAGTCTTGGATGGACTAATTCTGCTCTGCTTCTAATAGTCTCTCATTTTCCAGAACACTAAACTCAGATTTGTTCTCATGTCAGAGTCAGGAGTCAGGATAAAATCAGGAAAGGCCCCTAGGCTTCGGACCGGCCTAGTGACAGTGACTTCAGACACTATAACTTCTACTGCACTCTGTTAACCAAATTACAAATAGATTTATCATGGGGCTGAAAGGCAGAATGATAAATTTCACCTTTAATAGTGGGAATAGGGAAGAATGAGAAGTTGCAAGTTGTTCTACAACTGTTGTGGATACATGTTGGGCTGAAAAATTGGGGCATTTTTACACTCAATCAATCACAGTAATTTTTCTTGCAGATCTGTAATTGTATGCATCATATACATACAGAAATTTTTTTTTGAGACAGTCTCGCTCTGTTGCCCAGGCTGGAGTGCAGTGGGACAATCTCAGCTCACTGCAACCTCTGCCTCCCGGGTTCAAGCGATTCCCCTTGCCTCAGCCTCCTGAGTAGCTGAGACTCAGGCACACATCACCACACTTGGCTAATTTTTGGTATTTTTAGTAGAAAAGGGTTTTCACCATGTTGGCCAGGATGGTCTCAAATCTCAAAGTGCTGGAATTACAGGCGCCAGCCAGCATGCCTGGCATTATACAGAACATTTTTAAAACTCCCCTGAAAATCAAGACTTTATAATCTGAAAAGAATAATTTTTTACAAGCCATGTTCTGAAATTTTCTCATAACTGCTAGTATAGAAAACACTTAGTATCCCATAAAATATATGTCATTGATCACATATTAACTGAGCTTAACCTTCCCCAAATTAACGTTTTCCCTATTTTCACAGCCAGCTTGTGTAGCTGTGTTCAAAACTCTTTATGCTGTGCACAGAGCATGCTGACTTGCTTATTGCCTATGCATGTCGGCCTGCTCTTTTTGCTTTCTGGCTATACCTCTCCCTCTGTGTTGTCACAGGTTCAACCTTATTAAGAGCTCTCTTAGAGGGTTTGGGGAAAAGGTGGAGAATAAACTGGCCACCTTTCAATTACAGTTGAAAAGCATTTCATTTTTTCTTGAAAGGAGACTTAGAAAAAAAGAATTTCACATGTGATTCCATCCTCTCATTTTAAGTGGGGAAGCATGCACAGAACACTGAAGGATTCACCCAAGGTCACTTATGAGAACTCTGGTAGAACCAGGATCTTCAGCCCCCTAAATCTGTAGTGGATGACTATGTACTGCTAAATTTGGGAGATTTAATAACAACTGACCACATCTCCCCAGCTAGAAATATTGCAAGAAACAGCCCTGCTGCTCGCTACTTGACTAACAGAGGCCTAACTCCACGAGAGCTCAACTCCTATGGCTCCCGCCGAGGTAACAGCACCATCATGGCACGGGGAACATGGCACGAGGAACACCTTGCACCATGTAGGTGAAAGAAGATCGGTTAAGAAATAGTACAATCTCTGGACCAGTTATAGGTATACGCTTCAGAATGCAGGCCAAATGTAAGTAACTGAAGCTACATTTCTCCAGGACAAGAGAGGTTATTACTTATAGTTAAGAGTCCCTTCATGTCCTTGCAAAATTACTTCTTGTTACAGAAACAAGATATGAAGGCATGTGGTTGAATAGAACACATAGATGAGTAGATTACTCCCCCTTCTCCCTTCTCTAATGCATGGCATAGAGGATAGGAAAGGAAGACTAGAATGAGGGTGATGGTGAAGAAAATGAATGAACAAAGGAACAAAGAAGAAGCCTGACAAGAAGGAAGGAACAGAGAGGGCAGAAGGAAAGCTTGCAGGACGTAATCAGTTATTCAGTGACCTGATCATAGAGAAAGGGTGTAATCAGGTTGAAATGAACATCAACAGTACTGAAGGAATGAGAAAAAAAGCCAGGCTCTAAGGTGGCAGCTTCCAGCATGGGAGCTCAAGTCAGCATATGACAGCTGGAAGAGGGAGGCTACTTCAAAGTCAGCCATCCTGGCTTTATTTTTTCACCTCAGGGTCTAGGGATGACTGAGACCTATGGGGTTCTTGTTTATTCAATAAGTTGTTCATTCCTTTTGTGATGTGCCAGTAGCAGCTCTTTTCTCTTTTTCTCTCCTCCTCCATTTCCCTTTCTGTCTCTCTAAGTTAGTACATCGAATCATCTGGTCTTGAGAGTACCATGGGACTAAGCCAAGTGTCCCAGTTTAACACATGCTAATTATGGCTGGAGAATAAAGGAGGGAGTAAAGATCTGGAGCAAGCGATGTGGAATGGGAGAACAGTCAGACAGATCTGGGCATGGTGTCCAACATGACAATCTATAAATGTTGTGTCCTTGGCAAGTAACAAGACTCAGTTTCCTCATCTTTAAAATGTTAATAAACACATTCCTCTTGGGACTGTGATGAGGAACGAAATTCAAAAGTGCTTAGTGTGGTTCTTGGCAGCGAATACTACAAAAATCCCAAAGGAATGAGGTAAGCAATCAATCCAAGGTTAAATTCCTGAAACGGAGAAAGAACAAGAGTTAGTAGGGTCCTAGAAAGGGCTTTGGCTTAGGAGACAGGTGATCCTTAATTAAAATTCCAATGCTTCAATGTACCAATTCCAATATTAAATATGTTATTTTAATTTCCTGAGTTTCAATGTGTCAATCTGAAAATGAAAATAATAAAATCGACTTTGTGTCTCTTGCAAGGATTAATTATAATGCTCAGGAAAGGGTAGCTTAATCATGAAGAGGAAGTGTTTGAAAAGAAGATATGAAAGGAATATATACCCATCTCATGACCTCCCGCCCCCGACCTAGGCTAGAAAGATTGAGGTGATGGATGGCCCATGTAAAGAATATCAATCCTTGATCAGAAGCTGCAGAAATTGCTTTGACTTGTTAATTGAGGCTCAAAGAGAACCTCTTACTAAAAGTGGGATTAATGTCTAAAGGCTGGAGTTGGTCAAAAAAAAAACAAAGTAAACAGCTCAGCATCCAGAGACTACAACCACCAACATGACTGTCCTACAAAAAAGACATGAAAGCTTAAGAAAATGATCCAGTCAAATAATTGTCTTCATCAGCAATGTTTGCTCCTGTCAGATTCCCTATGACTTGGCTGAACATGCAGCAAGACCTCCAGAAATTTTCAGATCCTGAATAATTACAACTTGAAAGAACCTAGGACATTTTCATTTCTGTTGCTATAGTCTCTCTCTCTCTAACAGAACTCTTTTCTCTGCTATAAAACCCTTATTTCTGCAGAACATAGCTTCTTTGAACTCTGAAATGCATATATTGCAAAATTCCACATTAAGCAAAGACTTTCTATGTCCAATTCTCCTAGTCTTAATTCAAAACACCTAGACAGTATTCAAAAGACAGTATTGACTCAACTTACATCAAGAGCAATAGATGGCTCAGTCAAACAAGGCGGGAGGGTCGATGCCATCCTGTTGTCACAACCATTATGAGCTGGGAGATAATATCAAATGTAAATAAGCAAGAGTTGTTTAGGGGAATATAAGACCCACTTGATACCCATTTAGTGAGCATTTGGTCATTTTTCTCATTTCGATCACTCTTTCTATATTTCAAATTCCAATTAGAAAAGATTTTTCACTTCGAGCTAAGACATTTTTCGGAAAATCAGAATGAAAGAAGTTTTTGTCATCATATCCTGTACAAATCAAGGACTTTAGGTAGATGCTATACGTCAAATCCCATTCACTTACATGTAATCCCAACATTAATCCAGTAATTATATGATTTGAAGTTAATCGATCTCCTCATAAGTGAAAGAATAAATTCCATAGTAATTCCTCACACATTAAGGATAACTTTCAGTTGATATTTTCTGTATTTTTCCCTCCCCCACACTCTAACTTGTACAGATAAATTTTACTGTCATTTTTATGGACGCATCTATATGAATCTGAAACTTTTATTATTTTAGCCTTTGCATTGATAAATTCCCAAAATGAACTAATTTTAAGGTCTTATAAATCACCATCCTGTGTTAATGAAGGATGAGTGTTCCTGAAAGGAAATGAAGTTAACAGAAGCTATCGGGAATATCATTCAATCTTTGCTCTCATTCTGATCACTTTAACCAACCTCCCCACTTTTCCTCCAGTGTAACTCCCTACCTGAGCTGCAATTCAGAATTATGTCAGCACAGCATAGGCACATTGGCTGTCTCAGGTTCTGAAATGAATTAATAATACCAGAATATGTGTTGGGAAGGAATATGAGGTTTTATATAGACTGAATTTGGAAATAATGCAGAGATTGATATTATTCAGTCTCATAAAGTATAAGAGAATACCAGTATTAATTACCTACCTCTGCCTACACCTTTCAGGCACCAGGCTCAATCTCTTGCTCTCCCACTCTCACCCAATAACCACCCTATGCATAGATTCTATTATCCACCTTTTACAAATCAGGAATCTAAGGAGCAACATGCCCATGCTCATGGTCACGTGGCTAGGGAGTGATGGAGCTAGGAATCTAGGCAAGACGGTTTGATCGTAGTACTCTTAATACCTACATTGTGCAATGTTATACAAGCTTTAGAGTGCAGGGAGCTAACACTGAGATGTGGATGCAGGAAAGTCAGAAAGGGACCCTCATTAGACAGGTCATGTGGCCTTTCCCACCAAATTCAATGCAATATTGGATTGATTTCTTATTCTCTTTTACTTCTCCCCAAAGTCTATGGATAGCTGCAATTACTCTTCAATAGGCACTTATACAATTACTTGCAAATAGTCAATTTTATGATGATTGTAATAATAAATAACAAGGAGAGATCCTAGTATCTCACCCTATAGTTAAGATACTGGGTTTTGGAAAAAAGAGAGTAATAAAAACCTGACCCCAACACATTTGTAGGTCTTTGTTAAGTTTTAACTGAAGTAGATTAATAACACCTGTCCAGAATATGTGTCGGGAAAGAATATGAGGTTTTATATAGACTGGATTTGGAAATAATGCAGAGATTGATATTATTCACTCTCTTTAATTGAAATAGATTTCAATTAAAAAACCAAAAGAAGCACATTAAAAATAATTCTGGTTTCAGTAGTTTTATATTTGTGTATATTTACTGTCACATAGTATCAAATCCACTTCATTGCAGGCAAATATTTTATGATCTCATTTGTGTTTATAATTCATTGTATATCTCATTTCTCTTCTGTCAGTTATTTACGCTTTATCTTAAAGAACAAGAAAAACACAAAAATTGCAATATTAGCAATACCTATCACCAGTCACTTCTCCCTTCCCCCAAATAATTTGTATCTAGAGAATCTGTTTCAGGTTGATTTTTTTTAACCAAATCTTTACTTAGGAAAATTTATTTTCTGCTTACAACCAGTGCAGATAAATCTTGGTCTGCTCATTCCAAAAAGATTGCCTAGGCAACTCATACACAGATGGTCAGTAGTTCAGACAAGTAGCCAATAGACCATATAAACAAACACACTGTTGCCAGCACATCTTGGTAATCAAGCCAAAATCTGGCATAGGAGCAGGCTGCATGTGTACACCTTCTCATCAGTCCTCTTGGGAAGAGGAAGAACTAGGCTTTCACACACACCTTAGTTATGTGATTTCAGCCTACTGTTGGATGATGCTTTACCAGTAAGCACCCTGGGAAGCTTCATCAGTAAGCACCCAAGGAAGAAGCCTCTTGGCAAAACGAGGGTTCATTTTATCTAAAAATTGTCTAGTCAGAAAGGTTTTATATAAGAAGTGATGGAAAATGGAACATTTCAATCTGCCAAATGAAAAACTGGAATTGTGCCTGCTAATCAAGGGAAAGCAGCCCTCATGGCACTGTGGAATAGACAAGAGCTTTTATAAATACAGACCCAAGATCAAATCTCTTTTTGACCATTTTCCACCTGTAAGACTCTGGGCAAGTTACTTAATATTACAAAGACTGCTTCTTCTTCTGTGAAACAGAGATAATGATAATCCAGATTGCTGGGCTGATTAAATGAGATAATGTCCACAGAATTCTGGCTAAATATCTACATCAAGGTAATTATTACCAAAAGCCTGTTCTCTAACTGCTACCATCCAGCACCTCCTAACAAAACTACAATTTAATTTGGGTCTCAAACACCTCATTAAAGCAAAGACCTTTTGTTAATTGCCAGATAAAAGCTCCACAAAGGAAAGATGGCCCTTTTTTGTTGCTGAATACTATTATAATATCAGAGCTAGTATTTCTTCATTTTTTCAGTATGTATGCCTGTGTGTGTTTGTTGAGTATGGTTCTCCAGCTCTTTGAAAGTCACTCTTCTGCCTAACTCTTTGAAAGTCTTCCTTCTGCCTAATTCCCTATAATTGTTTAACTTATCTTTTCCTCTGGGTAATCACATTTTGAAGCCCTTTCCAATTGACTTTTAAGAAATCATCGCTTTTCATTCTGGTCCCTGTAATTTAGGCTGCGTAGACTGCTCATCCAGGTTCTAGGGGTAAGCCCATGACTCCCATCCTGGTCAGTGAAAGTGTTAATTGCTATTTTTGTTAAGGCAAACCTTAAATAGGAATGTTTTCTTTCAGAGATGTTTTGAGTGCCCAATATATGAAGAAGTTTTGTCCAGAATGATTCAAACAAAGAAACAAAGAGAGAAGAAAACAAAAGTATTTTGGTGGCATGTTTTTAGACCCTAGATCCAGCTATGTCTGAAACATGAACCATTTGTTTATATTAGCATAGATTGCTAAAAACTGAGCGGCACCTAACCCAGACTAGATGCGGAGAATCAGAGATGTTTTTACAGGAAGAACAGATGCATTTTTGTTCAGGGTTAGCCAAGAAAGGAATCCAAGTAATGGGAACCTTGTAAAGGAAGTACAAGTGCAACACGACGATAGTACAAAAGAGGACAGAATTCAGCCGTGAAAGAAGTTAAGAAAGATTGGCGCTAGAGTTTATGATAGGTCATGTATTGGGTGGAGCATTTTTTGCTGGTGGTTGTTCTTTCATATTTTTTTTCTTTTTAATTTAATAACTGCTAACTACAAAAGTAAATGATGGAAAATATCCAAATAATTAGTGAAAAAATAAGGACGATTTCTGAAGAAACAGAGCTGAATTATCTGCATGTTAAAGTGGTTCATTGAAATAGAATAGTACAAAATCTTAATGGGAGGACCAGAGGAGAGCAGTGCTTACTACCAGCAAGGCAGCTCAAAATTCCTATTAGGTAAAGAGAAGCATATTTTCCTTCATATAAATCTATGCTTAAGCTGGCTTTTAATACATTATATAAAATATTCCCTGTTTCCTTGCCTCATTTGTT
Source organism: Plecturocebus donacophilus (assembly GCA_004027715.1). Classification (NCBI taxonomy): domain Eukaryota; kingdom Metazoa; phylum Chordata; class Mammalia; order Primates; family Pitheciidae; genus Plecturocebus; species Plecturocebus donacophilus. Next base: position 199,208 of record PVKP010000092.1, read on the forward strand.
TCTTCCTTTAAATTGTCCATTTCTAACTCTATCATATAGCTCTGGTAAATCTTTTCCATGTAAGTCCAGCCTACAGCATAATCTTTGTCTTCCACCATTATAATTTTGCCATTACCTTTACTAAACAGAATTCAATACATATATTTGAATGAATAAAAAAATGAATAGTGAGTGAATGAACAGTGAATTGTTTCTTCAGTTTTTCAATAAGCAATTATTGAGGGCAGATGTGAGCACTGGGGACAGGGAAATTAAAAATTTAGTCTTTGTTCTCAAGGGGCTCACAAATAATTGCTTACCAGTGTAGTGTTTCTGAGAGTACGGCCTGTTTCTTCTTTCCCTTCCTATGTGTGTGTGCGTGTGTGTGTGTGTGTGTGTGTGTGTGTGTGTGTGTCTATGTGTGTAGAGCCATGAGATGAAATATATAGAGTATTAATAAGTAATATATTCAATTCCATTTTATGTACAAAAAGAAGAGGTGATTTTCATTGCAAGAGATGACTATAAGGTAGATTCAGGCTATGTGTTTACTGGATTCTTCAACATGTTTGCTATGAAAATGAATTGAGGGTGTTGTAGGGCCCTAATATTCTGGTTTTTTCAATGCTGAGTATGAAGTGTCTTTCTACTACAGAACTAGAGAGTATCCCATGTCTGGACTACTGAGGTGGGACTTACTGCCATTGTACAAGGAGAACCAAGATTGGGTTATACAATCTATAATGCATGCAAATAGTAATGTCTTCAAAAGATGGTTAATTGTCCCTTCTGGCTACAATGTAGAATGACATAAAATCTGGAAAGAGGGAAGATGTTCTGCTTTCAGGGGAATAAACCTTTAATGCTAGAATTCTAAAGCTTTGTTGCATTTATTGATTTGTCTGGTTCATAATTCATAAATCAAACTTGACCAATGTTGAATATTTTAAGCAGATGTGAGCTGGCATTGTGTGTTCTTTGCTATAAGATAGTAAATATAAGAATTTTCCTGTTTATGGTAGTTTTTTAATATTTTCTATTTTTTGAGGAAGAGTATATAGTAATGAAAGGAAATAACAGGGTTTTTGTCCATTTTTACCTGCTATAAGAATTTTGATTGGGAAAGATACTTTAGTTTCTCTATGCCTCTATCAACTCTAAAAAGTAAGGTCAATGCTCCTGGGCTATTGAGCTGGGAGTTTGTTTTTGACCCTTTGAGCACATTGTGGTTGTCAGTCCCTGTTTTTAACCTTCCTATGAATCATTTTTTTCCTTATATGTTGAGTCCTGAGTCATAGTCCTCCACATTGCCTTTTTGCGATTGGATTGTACCATCATTGAGGACAAGGATAGGGTCATATTTATTATAGGCATAGCACACAGTAGGCGCTAAATTAATTTGCTTAGAGAGGAGGAGAAGGAGGCAAAAATAATACACATTTATTTTCTCATTCATTCAATCAACAAATACACATAGGAGAAAGTCACATGAGTACAGATATTATGATGTACAACTAGTAAGTATGGGTTGAAATATCACTTCAACTTCTGACTTCCTTATTTTGTTTCACCAATTGATCTGCTTTGGGTTCTTCTCCTGAGACAGTAATCTGTTGATCTCATGCCTCCTTTGTCATTTCTAAAATGTTCTTAGGGACCTAAAGCACTGGAGCATACCTAATCATCTACTAAAAAGTTGAGGAAAAGGAGGACCAAACTGGAAGAAAAAGGACTGATGGAAGGTGATGCGTAATTTTCCAGCTCATTTCTCTGAGTGTTAGGGTTCTCCAGCAAATGTGAACAGGATTCCTTGATGTCTGGGTGAGAACTGCCCTTGCTGCTTGAATCTTCTCTCTGCTTTGCAGAATAAGTGTTGGCTTTGCAGTGTGGACATAATTCCACTAAATTTGGTCACTTAAAATTAAACCCTCTAATGCAGCATGTTCCAACTAAAAAAAAATCTAAGTCTGGGTTGGAAATACCAGACTTAGAAAATTTTTTGGTTGGAACATGCTGCTTTGGAGGGTTCTTATGACTTCTCTTTATTTTCTAAAATGCATTACAATTGTTCTGAAGTTGAAAAACAAACATCATAGAAACACTATTTTTCCCTCGATGTAAATTATGTTGACAAGTTAACCTCCTGTAAGACTGCCATTACAGGTACGTGATAGCCCATCTTCTTGGAACAAACATTAAAATGAACATGAATATATGATGAACAGAATGAAAAAGCTATTTTCATTTTATGATAAGGCATTTGAAAAAGGCTTGCACCAGGTCAATTCAGGTGGCATGATCAGGTCCCTTAAGAAATGGTCAAGTTCATCCTTACCTATGGTCCCATATTTGGAGTGATTTCAGTTGGAGTAAAATTTGCCTTAACTAAAAAGTGTTTCTTTCTCTACCTACGTTACAATTAGGTAAATGTCTGATATTCCACTTTCAATGGCTTCATTTCCCATTGAATCTTTTGCTCACTCTTTGAATTACTGAGACTTACCTCCTCATTTTGCTCATGGGAGCCCACGTGCAAGTGAGGGACTTCTCGGGTCCACCAGGAGGGGCGTGGTTTCAAAGGCAGGAGTTTCCTGGCTCCACCCCTCCATCTCTGGTCTGCTCATTCCAAAAAGATTGCCTAGGCAACTCATACACAGATGGTCAGTAGTTCAGACAAGTAGCCAATAGACCATATAAACAAACACACTGTTGCCAGCACATCTTGGTAATCAAGCCAAAATCTGGCATAGGAGCAGGCTGCATGTGTACACCTTCTAATGATGCAGAGATTGATATTATTCAGTCTCATAAAGTATAAGAGAATACCAGTATTAATTACCTACCTCTGTCTACACCTTTCAGGCACCAGGCTCAATCTCTTGCTCTCCCACTCTCACCCAATAACCACCCTATGCATAAATCACTGTCTGTCTAATAAATCACTCTCCCACAAAACAAAACTCTTTGGGTCCACAATATTTATTCCATAGTCAGCTCACCACGCCTCCAGGGTCCCTTTCCTCATTCATTCTTCTGGGTAAGAGAGGCCAAGAACTTCTTCGGAACTGAGGTCTGGGGACGCTCCCCCGGTTGCACAAGGAAATCCTTTGCTGGCACTCAATTCCTATCAAATGTGTACCCAGATTCATCTCATTCTTTAAGAGTAAGCTCAGCTTTTCTTTTTACTTTTGAGCAACTTCTTTGTATCTTTTCTCTTGTCACATCTCACAAGAGTATTAATCATTCAGTAACTGCCTAATGTCTGCCCTCTAATGCTGGCCACCCCGTCAGCCATTAGAGATACAACTTTAGATAACAATAAAATACATCTGAATAAGTTCTTCTTTGATATTCCACTCTCTAATTGAGTTATATTTTTTGAATAGATGTAGTGTGTGCATATTTTAGAAAGAACATACATTTTAGAAACAGCAGATTCTCAATTTAAAAAGATCTCTACCACTGATAATCTATGATCTTAAAAAATTGCCTAACTTCTCTGAACCTGTTTTCTCCTTTTAAATGTGGGATAACAATACTTACCTCGTGTTAGTCATTAAGTGAAATAATGCATGCCGATAACCTTGTTTGTACGTAGGGTGGGGCCAAAGTAATAAAAATTTTAAAATCTTTAACATTCTAAGATGCCAAGTTCTGAAACTATATTTGAGTAAAATTCACTATTTAACTATTTGATTTAACTATATGTTTGATCTGTCATAATTGGTTTGATCTGTAATAATGATACAAGTGGCTGCATCTATGGATGGGAAGAGATTGCACTCATTTCAGAATCAAGGCCAAGACCCGACAATCTCCCCATCCCCCAGAATCTAGCCTTGGTAGTGGTAGTTATTTCGGGAACACCTGCTGTTCTCAAGCGGATCACACAGTCGTGATGGAAGATTTCTGTATGTATGGGTTATAGAATGTCTTGGATTATTCCCCAAATCAGGAAGCTGTCTCTGGAGTTAATATGTTGAGTCCTGAAATCCTTTAGTCACTCAGTATCCTCTCCTTATAGATTAAATCTTTCTTCCAAGTAACCTAATGTTGCAGGTAAATGTTTCATATGGTCTGGGAATTTGTAATGGGCAGTAATTAATTACAGGTTAAGAAAATAAAACAGGACATAAGGCAGTAGTTTTAAAATTCTGAACAGAAAGAGTCAAGGGTTGGACCTAAACTAATTGGTTTCCTGATAAAGTTTTCCCCCAGGGGCTCCAAGAGACCTTTTATTTTAATGAGTATTTGCCAAGATTAGAGGCTTCTCCAAGCTACTGCCACCTAGTTACCAAGAAAAAAGGCTGAAGAGTCTAAACTTTAACAGTCTCCAAGATTGGCTGAATTCAAAAGGGATATCATACCAAAAATTACATTGCAATGTGAGGGTAATTAGTTTGCCCTTCTCCAAGTTCCTGCCCAAAGGGATCTTATTTGCATTTGAATACTATAGAATTCAAATGAATACTATAGAATTGAGACTCAGAGAGAATGGGATTTGCTCTGTCAAGAGTTTCTAAATTGGAGTCGAAGCTTCCTGGTCCTCAGACCTGAGCTTTACCTATAAACCTGCTCAGCCAGGTAATTAAGAAATTTCTCTCATGTATCAATTATTAAATAATAGTGATGTAGTAAATATCCCCTTAATATCCTGAATTAATCAATGAATTAACCTTTGAAAGATGTTCTTACCTTTTAAAACCTTACTATATCTTTCTAGTTGGGGAGGTAGACATGTATATGAAAAATGATAGCTAGTATCGCATGTAGTATAGAGTATTGTGGAAAGTAGTGCAGACATCATTAGTGATTACTAACTTAAGTCTTCCCAGAGGAAGTGACAGTTAACAGTGATATTAAAATATATAGTACTTAGATGAGTGGAGAAATGGGATAGTCTAAGGAAAATGGTATCTCTATCAATGCAAGAATCTTGAAAACACAGATTTTGGGGGTGGATTAATGGTTTTAAAACATGTCCGCAAATTGACTTTACACTTCTCCAGTTGAAAGCTGAAGTTTAATTGCATTCCCCTTGAATATGGCCTGGCCTTAGTGACTTGCTTATAACAAATAGAATGTGGCAAAATGATGCTACATACCTTCCAAGGTTAAATCATAAAAGATGTGACCGTTTCTGCTTAGCTCTCTCTTTTATGGGGTAGATGTCTTTGTAAACCTGATCGACCAGGGTTCCGATCCACCAGCTACACCAAAGCTGTCAGGCTGGGCAGACTACATAGAGATAATACATAAAGAAGAAGATTACTGAAGAAATCTAGCAGATTAATCACCCAGATCTTTGAGTCTTCTCAGCTCATAGACCATACTTGTGAATCAAGAAGCCTTCAAGATGGCTTCGGTTCCAGCTGCCACCTGTCTTCAATTGCATGAGAAATTCAAGTAAGGAATGCCTAGCTTAATTCAGACAACTCTAAGAGTTGTGAGAGGTAAGCATCAAAATGGCTGTTATTGGCCTGGTATTGTGGCTCATGCCTGTAATCCCAGCACTTTGGGAGACCAAGGCAGACAAATCACAAGGTCAGGAGTTCGAGACCAACCTGACCAACATGGTGAAACCTCGTCTCTACTAAAAATACAAAAATTTGCTGGGCCTGGTGGTGCATGCCTTTAATTCCAGCTACTCAGGATACTGAGGCAGGCGAATCCCTTGAACCCAGGAGGCGGAGGTTTCAGTGAGCCGAGATGGCATCGCTGCACTCCAGCCTGGTCTACAGAGTGAGACTCCGTCTCAAAAAAAAAAAAAAAAAGACCATTGTTTCTTGCTCATGCTACTAAATTTGGGGCGTATTATTACATAGAAATAGATCACTAAAACAAGAGAATACTGACCAGATTGGTCTGGCTGGAGAAAAGACTCTATCCTGGGTGGAAGAGTGAAATAAAACTGGGAAGCATGGTTACACCAGACTCAGGGGACTTTGAAGGTTTGATTGAAAAGTTCAGCTTTTTCCTCTTTGACAAAAGTAAACCACTAGACATCTTCAGAAGATTCTGGCAGGACCTACAGACTGTAACTTGGAAATAAGTGACCAATAATATAATGAAAGCCCTAAAAGAGAGGAGTGGTGTAAATGGTGGCAAAGAGATTTATTCTAAACTCATACAGTCCCACTGTTGACTGCTGGCCGATAGGTGCTTTCTGCTTGTTTTCTTAGCTCTATAGTGCCTTCTGCATGCTGGGCCCCAGCAGCTATTTGTGGGCAAGAAAGAGGTCATCACTAAAAAAATAATAATTTTGATTAACAGAAGAATTGGTTCTATTTTTAGTATCACAACTTAGTGATTAAATAAAAATTAAGTAAACTCCATGGGACTAATTTTCTTCTATTGAAATTGGAATACGAGTGTCTGCTTCATAGAATTGCAACAAGCATCTCTTCTTAATTTTAAGCCTCTCCCTAGCCAATTACATAAACACCTATGGCTTCTGTTAACTTGGATATATAGACCCTTCTAAACATAATTCTCTAACCACAATCTGTCCCCTGAATACTGACAAATGTATCCACCTGACCCCTTCATCTGGATGCGCACAAAAAACTAAAAATCAACATGTCTAAAAATAAAGTTGGTCAACTTCTTGTTCTAAACTTCTCATGCCTCCCTTCCACTGAATACAGTACTTAAAAAAAAAATTGTCCTTTCAAAGTAGCCATGACCCAATCCAAAGAAGTAAACTGTAATGGCAAAATCAGCCCCAGTAGGAGACTCTCAGGAGGAAACTATTTGATTGGAAAGGTGCCTGGCACCACATTTCCCACCATCATAACCAGTTATCTCTTCTAACCAAATTTTGGCTTGCTTCAAGTTCCCTCAGGTGCCCTGCTGTAAGGAATATTGCTGTGCTTTGGTCAAGGATAGACTGAGATAGGATGTTTACATTCTGCATGACTCAGCGAGTTTAGAGTGCAGGCATGTAACTCCACTTGTTATCACAGCCATGTAGCCTTAACATGGGAAGGCCATCCCTTGGTCCTATGCTGCTATTGCCTGTAAAAGGTATAATTGCCCTGCTGACACTGTACAGGCATGCTTGCACCCAGAGAAAGAGAGAGAGAGCCAGAGCTGTTTGTCTTTGCGGACAGATGGGGGGAGCCAGGACACAGCTTGGCCCACTTGTGCCCACAGAAAAAATTAAGCTGCTGACCTCGAAGGAAGACTAGGCCACGCAGCTGTGTGTGGGCACAGCCCAGACAGAGCAGACAGTGTAAGAGAGCTGCTGATCAGAGAGTGTCCAAATAAAGCCATATTTCATCTATCTATGGCCCCCTGAGTGTTCTTTCAGCTATCTGTTATTCATCCACCCACTCCCTTCAGACCTCAGCATGGGCTGGAACCTGAACTTGAACCTAACACGTGCATTTACTGTTTATGAAATATGAATGAATTGATAAATGGAAAGTCTTATTCTAATGTATGGACATGTAATTCATGAATTTAAATGGCACATGCTCACATCCACACACATTAGTGCATCTACAGCTGAATCAGCTACATCCCAAAGCAAACAACAAAAAACGAAATGTACAACCAAGATCTTCAATAACACTATAGATTATATAGGGTAAGTGTTTGTGATGCTAAATTTATTTCCTAGTCTCTCCAAAACATCTTATAATTCCTTGAACATAGAAAACATGAAACATCTAAAGTGTTATCTGACTGTGGGTTTTCTGAAATGATAGCATGATAACTCAAATAATAGCTGACACATAGGATTGATAGTCTGAAGACTGTCAATTAGGACTTAACATTTGAAAAGAACCAGATGACACAGTTTAGTCCGTTTTTTGATAACAGAGTATTTAGGATCTGTATATTTTGTAATAAGATATAAATAAAAAGACAAGTCACTACCATTTTCCTCTGCTAATGATGCCTTGAGCAACTTGGAAGGGGATTCTGGATCTCACCAAGTTCCCTGGGAAACTTTAAACTTTTCTGCTTCTGTGATATCCTCCGTCAAGGAGAACTCTTAGCTAGATCTCAAATCAATCTCAATTAAGATCACAGCTGAGATAAGAACTTCCCTCCTAGTGAGAATAATTAAACTTTACATAGTGTGGTTTGATGTTTTCTTTTGAATAACAAAGAAGGAGGACAAGATTGTAGTTGCTTATTCTAGAAGCTGTCTCCTAAGTCACTGGGGTAAAGAGTTTTGAAGAGTTTCTTCTGCTCTTTTCCTTAGTGTTCCTAGGCTTTTTTTTTTTTTTTTTTTTTCTCAGCAGCCTGAGATAATTTACACTTAGCAAATTTAGAAGCAGCTGGGATGGAGCCTAGGTTTACTGAGGGTAAGTGGGGAAGCTTAGGCCGATGGAAAAACACAAGCCAAACTTTAGTCTGCATGAAAGGAGGCCAGGCTTGACACTACCAAAGATGCCACCCCATTTCTGGGTAGCCCAAACCTGCATCTATCTTGCTTTTCAGGTTATTGTCTTTGCACAGGTTCAGGTGGCTCTGAGTCCTGAAAAGTGATACGTAAATGCATGAACAGGTCAGTCACCTCACCCTGGAAATACCCCAAGTGAAATTACTTTTCCACTTAAAACCTGTAAGAAACTTATTCTCTAGGAGCTAGTTAAAAGGACCCTAGATCATAATAAAGAGATGGAAAAATTACTTTTAGCAGTAGGAAAAACTGCTGTTTACTCATTACCAGAATATATTTAAATGCAATTAGTGGTGAATGCTTAACCAAGAGAGCCATTTAATAACTACCCTTGGAAAGTTTCATTCAATGTGAAGAACTCAGCATAAGCTATACCCTCACCTACTCTAAGGCATAGAGCATTTAAAAGCATTCTGGTATGCTTTTAAAGCATATTATTTCTAGAATATAAGAATGAGGAACTTTAATAGGTGAGAAATATAGGAACATCCTAAAATGGTACAAATAGAAAGGGAATGGGTTGATTACAGTTCCAGTAACAGGAGAGTATCTTGTGTGACAATTACTCCTCTTAGACTTTAAAACTCTGGAAAAATGGTAAAAATACTGTTTGATGGCACTAGAGCATGACAAAAAGCAGGCAAAAGCTAGAGATCATTTGACCATTTGACCTTGGAAGAAAGGAAGTGGTACTGGATGTTTTACAGATTCTATTTTTGGGTTAGTTCACATTGTTGTGTGGTATGATGGCTGAAACGCAGGTAAAAAGCTGCAGGCTTGTTTGTTTGGTAGGTTAGAGCAGGCGTGCCAACCCTGCCGCCGCCCCACCATGGACCAGTACCAGTCTATGGCTTGTGAGGAACTGGGCCACACAGCAGGAGGTGAGCGGCAGAGGAGCATGAATGCCTGAGCTCTGCCTCCTGCACATTAACAGGGCATTAAAGTCTCATAGGAGTGTGAACCCTGTGCAATTCGAGGGACCTAGGTTACACACTCCTAATGAAAATCTAACTAATGCCTGATGATCTGAAGTGGAACAGCTTCATCCAGAAACCATACACACACACACACACCCGTCTCTGCCTCAGCCTCCACCTCCAGTCCATGGAAAATTTGTCTTCCATGAAATCAGTCCCTGGTGCCAAAAAGGTTGGGGACCACTGTGTTAGAGGACAAAGACTCCAGCTGACACAGTACCCAGAAATTGAGACTAGTCCTGAAAAGGGGAAATTGAGAGACTAGTCCTGAAAACATGTGTTAGCTCCAAAATTCACCTGTGAACTCCTCTAACATCCCAGCTGACCCCAAATTTCACATACCTCCAAAGAACTCAGAAGAGAGCAATAATTACACACCTGAGAAACGCCGAGTGGAAATTTCAGCTATTCTCCACCACAGGTTAAAAAAACAAAACAAAGAATTTGGAGTTTGAATACTACCAGTAGACAAGTAGTCACCTTGGGTTTTCCATTGAAATCCCAGAAGGGGTAAGCTTTAGGAGTAGAGGCTAGGTCCCAGGACTACAGACTCACCATACAATTAAGGGGAAATCCCAAGGGTGAAAAAAATACAACAAACTAAAAGTGTAACCAAACAATGCACAATTTCAATGTGATCGATCAATAACTTAATTACTTATTAGAATAAAAATAAATGCACTTCACAAGAAGATAACTAAAGCCAGAGTCTACAGTATATTATACATTTAAAATGTCTAGTAGACAATAAAAATTTACCAAGAGTGTAAGGAAATGGGACAATGTTAGCCAAGATTCAGAGGAAAAGCAGTCGATTAAAAAAAGTCAGTATAGCACCGGCGTTAAATTAACAGAAAAAGAGTGATTTCAAAGTGAAAATCAGCAGATTAATTATTTGTAAAGAAGCAAATGAAAATTCTAGGATCTCAAAATTAAACATATACATTTAAAAATGGACCAATGGTCTTAACAGCCAATTGGAGGAGCAAAAGAAAATTAGAGTCAGTGATAATGAAAACAGATCAGTAGAAATTACCCAATCTGAAAAACGTTAAGAAAGAGATGAACAAGACTTCAGTACATTGTGAGACAATATCCGGCATATAAGTAGAATGGGACTCCTAGAAGGAGAGAAGAAAAAAAAGTAGTGGATTATTTATTTATGTTAATAGTTATGATCATTATTACTAATATTTATTGGCCACTCACTGTGTTCTTGGCATTATGCTAAGCCCTTTCCCATAGGTAATCGCATTTCATTCTCTTATCAACTCCATCACTTAGGTATTAGTAAGCAACCAATTTTATAGATGTACAAAGGGAGACTCAGAAAACATTATTGGCTTTCCTAGGTTTCAACATGAAAAATAAATCTAAATATTGCCACACAGATAGGAAGTCTTTCTGATACATATGCTTCTGTTCTGAACACCTCTTACCTCCCATTACTAAGTAAGAGTTTTATGGTGTCTCTGGAGTATTCTAAACCTACACCTACCCTTGTGTTAATGAGAGATGATGTTATTCTTCATCCTCTGCTGACAAACTGGAAAGGAAGTGTTTCAGATATCACCATGTCATAGCAACATTTTACAGATTTTTGAAAAAGGTACAATGTTTCTAAAACAATTGACAAATACTAGGAGAAAAATTTTTTTGACTAACTGAGAGCTAGCTTATAATCTAACCAGTGATATTTGGAGCTAGCTCTCATCAGCTTGCAAGAATCTACAGTATACATCTCTTCCCAGGACTGTGTTCAGTGACCTCAAGCTGGAAGCTCAAAGGTGGCAGAGGAGAATGTTTATGGAGATTAGCAAACACTGCAAATCAGAGCTTTACCCTCATCTCCCTCTTGACATACACACATACACACAAACACACACACACACAGAGACACACACACATGCACACCAGCCAGTTGGCAAATATTCGGCAGTCAGCATACCACTGACATTTACCATTGAATGCTACATCAGTACCTTCATGTAAGATGTTGTTTTTTAACGAACACACAAAAAAATCAAAGGTAAAATTTACCTTCAGATGAAGCATGAATCTAGGGCACATGATATCATCAATGCATCATCTCTCTGTACGTGGGCTCCACTTTCTTCTCTGCGTTGGCCTCATTCTTAGACAGGCTGTCCCGTTGCAATGAAAAGATGGCTGTGGAAATTATAGAAGGCGAAGAAAAAAAGACGTCTTTTTTTTTATCGTTTCAACCATATCCTCAGATTAGTTTTATTGGCTCCAATGTATTCTTCTATCTATCTACCTGTACATCCAATTTTGTGGTCAAAAAAGAGGTTCAGGACTAAACCAGATGCCCCCTCTGGAGCTGGAGGTAGACTCAACTCCACCCAAAGCACACACATGAGAATAGAGAAGTTCTAACTCCTCAAGGGGAAATGAGGGTATTTTTTTTATTAGTGAAGAGGGATTTCAAGTTGCATGGCTAAAAGGATAACATTCATTAAACTGAGCATGTGTGCAAATATGCTAGGTTAAACTAGTGTTTAAAATAGGAATCACACTGATTTTTAGACAGACATGGAATAAGGCTGATAGTACCTTTCCCAGATTATGGGGATTTTTGGTCTTTTATGCCTACAGAAGTCCTTTCATAAAATAAGCACCTTCCTTGCCACTGAACCATATTTAGCTAAGATCTCAACCAAATTCCTTAGCACTAAATCTTGTCCACATCGTGCCTTAGTTACTATCTGTGCCACCTAGCACAGTCCTCAGAGCAGTGTGAATGAATGACACTGACCTGGTAAAAGGATTTAAAAAAAAAAAAAAGGAAGGGCAAAAACTTTATTTTGCCAGTATTGCAAGAATATAAAATAAAGAACAAGAGTTTAATTTTCTGTGGGTTTTTCAAGTGATCTGGGGTTTAGCATAAGAAATATTAAATGCAATCTGAAACCTTGAAAAAGAATGTGATTTTATGTTTTAGTCTTATTTAAAATGAATGAGGCTGCCAGCTCCCATTTCAGCAACTACATTTTACAAAGCTATGCTTTGTAGGTTGAGCCTGCTGCACACTCGGATTACCAGAGAGGTACTGCCTGGTTTTCCAGAGTGGGGGAGCAGCCTCTTGAGACACAGCTAAAGCGACAAGCAGAAAAAGGTAAATCTCCGGCTTTCACTTATTTTCCCTCTTTTCATTTCCCCCTGCTCTTTGAATAGGGTTGCCTTGCTTCACGAATACTTTATTCTGCCTTGGATATTTTTTCATTTTCTTTTGCTCAAAGTGAAGCTGGTCTGCACATTTCCAGATCAAAGTCTTAGGTGGGGAGTAGGGACTCTCTTGCTTAAATGCCTGGTCAAATTTCACTGTTATGGAGACTTCTATGTTCTCTATACTGGATCAAGAGATAGCCTTTTCACTAAAGCGTAACAATGCACTTTGAGGTTTAGGATCTCATTCCTTGTCCTGACTACTTTCATAAGCACCTTCATGAGTCTGTATATGTCTCTATCTTCAATACAGTCTCTCAGCCCTTCATTAACCTAAACCCCTGTAATTACTACCTCACATCTATTTATGTTGTTCCCTCCTCTCACCGCAAAATCCCTTTTCTCTTTTATCCATACATGTAAACATTGAACATACTTTGAGACCTACTTTATATCATATCACTTCCTTTCCAAATTGCTCCCATTATACTTCCTTGGCCCATTCCCGAAACCCTATAGCAATTATTATTAGCAAAATTCATTCCAATATTTAATCATGGAAGTTCTTAGTTTCTTGCATATTTCTCATTTCTTTTTTCCCATTTTCAGAGCCAAGGAAATCTGCATACTCCTAAAGAGCTTGACCTACAACTTTGTATTCCTCATATGTCTAAATTTATAGTAACACTTGTTGCTGGAGTGATGTCAATTCTCTCTTCATCTCTATGCCTAGTTCAGAGGCTATCACATTTCTCTGACCATGAATTACTTAATTCTCAAACTGTGGTGTATTTCAATAATCCAGAGAGTGTGAAGAAAAAAAGGAGAGAAAGACACATTCCTGGGATCCATTCCTGAGGATATAATGTCAAAGATTTTAGATATGCATATATATATGTGTGTGTGTATATATATGTGTATATATATATTATGGCTATGAGAAATTAAAACAACATGTCAGCAGGCTGTTAGCCTGAATGCTATACATTATGCAAATGTAATATCTTAATATAAGGAGCCTTTTGTAGTGGGAGGCAGGAGGAAACCACTTCATCAGGAGGTTGATGTCTTATCTCTAAAATGGATCTAAGAGTTAAAAAGTTGCACCATATGATTTCTTAATGCTTTCAACCCTACCCACTTCTAGGTTTTCAGACTCTCATATGAAAAATCACAGTGGTAATGTTAAAAAACCTACATTATGATTGAGCATATAGAAATCATATAGATAAAAAGGACCTAAAATTCCTTTTGCAAAAGCTTACAGGCAAGAATATATTTCCAACTTGTTTGTGGAAGAAGTGACTGAAATAAGACATTGAAAATACTTTAAAGAGAGACAGTTATCAGAGAAGTATAAAGATAAGGCAACTGAAACTCTATCAATGAAAGAGCATTTGGTAAAATATAGTAAACAAGAAGCTGGGAGTCCAGGACAAGGGCTTTGTCAGGATACATTAGACATATGGGAGAAAAGATGTAGGAAAATAAGTCTTTTCATATAACTCTAGGGTTTTCAAACAGAAACAAAAACTGGTTAAGTATGTTTATTCATAGCCCCCATTGTTAGAATTGGCTTTAATGAATGGACAATACTGATGATAGTCTTATGTGTATAGAAGGAAGAACTCTGTGAATCTGTCACATGGGGACATACCTGTTCCTAGAGATAGTTGACTATCACTGAAAAGAAGCTGGAGGAACAAATGGCCTGGCCGCTGAGAGGATGATTTGATCATTAGAAAAAAGAGTAAATGCTATACTGGCTTACAACCCAGACTGCTCATCAGAATCATTTAAGTTTTAAAACGTGAAAGCAGGAGACAGTCTGATTCACTAGCTCCAGGGGAAGCCTGAGCACCAGCGTTTGGAGCAAGAAATCCCTGATTATTCTGTTGCAGGCACCTGTCGGTGGAACCTATGGACTCAGTTGTCCTCAAGGCCTCTTTCAGGTTTAAAATTCTCTAACGTGGTTTTAAAAATGTTTATCTTGTATTGAGCAGACATGTTGTGGGATGCACAGTGCTATTTACATTTCATTCACTACTTTTTTTTTGAGACAGAGTCTCACTGTGTCTCGAGGCTGGAGTGCAGTGGCACGATCTCGGCTCACTGCAACCTCCGCCTCACGGATCAAGCAATTCTCCTGGGGTTCAAGCGATTCTCCTGCCTCAGCTTCCCAAGTAGCTGGGACTACCGGCGCATGCCACCACGCCCAGCCAATTTTTGTAATTTTAGTAGAAACAGGGTTTCACCACGTTAGCCAGGATGGTCTCGATCTCTTGACCTCATGATCTGCCTGCCTCGGCCTCCCAAAGTGCTGGGGTTACAGGCGTGAGCCACAGCACCTAGCCCTCATTCATTACCTTTTCTAATGCTTGCTTGTTCCATTCCATGAGCTTGTCCTCTTTTTTTTTTTTTTTCGAGACGGAATTTTGCTCTTGTTGCCCAGGCTGGAGTGCAATGGCAAGATTTCGGCTCACCGCAGCCAGGTGCATGCGATTCTCCTGCCTGAGCTTCCGGAGTAGCTGGGATTACAGGCGTGCGCCACATGTCCAGCTAATTTTGTATTTTTAGGAGAGACAGGGTGTCTCCATGTTGGTCAGGCTGGCCTCCAACTCCCCACCTCAGGTGATCCACCCACCTCGGCCGCCTAAAGTGCTGGGGTAACAGGTGTGAGCCACTGAGACCGGCCAGCTTGTCCCTTTTATTAATGAGTAAAGTGATACTTTGTGAGGTTATGCAGTGACAAAGTAGAGAAATCACTACACATACGGCCCAATCCACATTACATTGTGCCCGAAGCAGGGAGTTGTGCCTGGAATCGAGGGATTAGGGAAGGCAGAAAGGAAGTGACTCCAGGAAGATGGTAACACCTGGGCCAGTTTTATGAGCGATGGCTCCTGTAAAGTCTTCTATTTCCAACAGAGCAACTCATCCCTGAACCCTGAAGTGCCTTCTGTAGTACGTAAGCACAAATAATTCAAGGAAGAGGGATAATGGAAAGGGGGGATACAAGAGAAAAATGTGGGAAAAATATTTTTCCAGAAGGGATGATATTTATCCAATTAATGCTTGGCTTCCTGTCAATATTTAGTACATCACTGTACTTAGAGCCACACCGAATTTTCTCAAAAGGAACTGGTTGGGCAAGAAACTATGGTCAATGTGTAAAGCAAGCCTAATAATACAAGCATCCCCAGAGTTACCAGTTTCAGAAAGGGGGAAGTGCCTGTATTATTATAAATTTCAATTTCTAGTGCCTTAGTTACAGAAAGGCAGCACGGGCACTTTGTGATGATCACATAACCTTATTCACCTCTTCAACTTCTTTTTCTCTCCGGGATAGGACAATAGAAATAAAGTCTTTTTTTTTTGTTAGTCTGAAGCCGACCGAATTTGCTAAATTAAAACGACCTCTGAATAAGTAAAGGTCTCAGGTCTTAGATCTCTTTCTTCGTTAACTACAAGTCAACATTCAGCATTATTGCTTCCAGCCTTTTAAAAAGTCAAAGACGCTTGTAGACATCATCAGCAGGGCCAGTGAGGCATGCATTACATTTCCAGGATCATAACAAAGGCAGGAGCCAGTAGTTACTCAGTGTGTATGTGTGTGTGTGTCTTCATAGAACATTATGATTGGATTCCACTGTTTTAAAACAACCCTATTTATACTAGAGGTGAGGACTCTTCCAGAAATAGCAAAGGAGAACTCCTGCGGTACATCACTGCTTACTCAGCTGTTTTGCGCTCTTCTGCAATAAGAAGATTAATGACAAAGTAAGTTAATTGACCTCTGAAATGCTGTTCTCTCTGTAACCATGACTTGGGCTATGTTGACCGGCTCTTGTGGTGTGATAGCAGTTTTTAAGAAATTATTTTAGGCAGATCGAGAGGAAAAGGGGTCCTTGGATGGTTTTTTCGCAGCTCCAGAAAACGTTTCTTGTCTAACATGAAAGGCCTGGCTCTTAGGCTCAGGCTGGCAACCTTTAATATGCAAATACCAGCCTTTAGAAACTGGGTCCACCAAACATGGTAGTCCCCACCGTTCTCTTGCTCTTGCCCCGACGTTTGCTGACAGCTGGCCGACCCTACCTATCCCCACACGGCAGAACATTATGGTGCCCTGTATTTGCATATTAAAGGGCTGGGGTGGGAGGACCAGGTCTTTCAGGGTCTCTGTAAATGACATACCTGCTCAAACCGATCCCCTGAGCCCTGTGCAAATCACACACCACCTCCTCCAGCCATCGCATAAAACTGACTGCTATCCTTTGAATTTGGAGTCTCCTCTTCGGGCTTTGGAGCACCCCTCTCTCTTTCTCTGTAAGGGGAGCTTCTTTCTTCTGCCTGCTCCCTTCTTGCCTATTAAACTCTCTGCTCTTTAAAACCACTCCACGTGTATCCATGTAGTGTCATCTAATTCAACTTGAAAGGAAGAACCTGGTGTTCCTCTACTCATCAACGCCACATCGGTGCCTAAAATCTCTCTGACCTCTAAAGAGAGATACCTTCGAATCTGAAGGTTCAGAAGGAAATTAGGTGGAAGCCCAAGTATGAAGCTCTTTATAGAACAGTAAGGGTACACAGTAGTAGGTATCTACGCAGCTTGCTTCAGAGATAAGAGTTGTACCTTAATCATGTCCAGTAAAGAGCACTTACTCTGTGAATATTTGATAAACTGATATAAATATGAAATTTGATTGGAGGTAGGAGTTAAAAGTGATTATTGGGTAAAACACCTACCTCAGGGGTAGGCACACTACTTCCCAGAGGCTGGCTGCCTATTTTTAGTAAATAAAGTTGTGTTGGAAGATAATGATACCTTATATAACCTTTGTTTACATAATAGCTGTAGTTATTTTTGTGCCACAGTGGCGGGGTTTGAGTCATCACAACCAAAACCATATGGCTCCTGTCCTACATGATTGGAATGGTGTTGGCAGGAAACACATGTTTGGGGTGGGTAGAAAGTAATGAGTTTGACTTGACCAGTTTTATCAATGGCTACTATTGCTGTAAGAAACAATGTGTATAAAAGAGGGAGGAAAAGTATAAGTCATATCTTGTCAGTATTATATAATATAAAATAATGTCTTTAAATTTGAGAAGTCTTGAGGGTTTTTCTTAACACTGGACTTTTTTAGTTATGTTTGATCTGAAAAGCCCACCACGTGGTCTGGAAGTAAGGAATAAATGACACCTGAAATTATGAAAGAAAAAGGATAATGATTATTATCAATTGTTAACAGATCTTCAAACTGTTTTATGAAGAATTCTTTAAAAAGATGTATTAGAGTAGCGTATGAGAGTGCAGTTAAGAAATTAAAGCTGCAGTGGCTATTTTCAACAGAGTGAATGCACCACAGTATTTGTAAATAAAGGCTGGCTAGGTGGAACAAAAACGATGCAGTAAAGGTTGTTGCTAGGCATTAGATGTAGAGGCATCTTTCCCATCTAACAGACTGAGTTTTCTGGGGAAATATCCTTAAAAGAGGCATTTTACTATATGTATTTTATTATGTATCTGTCCATGAGTCCATAGTCTATCCATCTTAATATGTTTAAATAAATTTCATACATCATTATATTTCATTTTAGATATTTATTAACTAGACTTCAGTATTTGTGTAAAGTGTTTTCCTCTCTTAAGGTGAGAATAATTGTCAGGACATTATGTAGCTCACTATTTATTTGGGTCTTCTTGCTTTCTTTTCTCAGAGCTTTGTTTTTTCAGCATCTAGATCTTTCAAATATTTTGCTGGATTATAATAAATTCATTTTCTGTCATACTGTAATTGGTAATTTTCTAAATAATGATTTGTAAAAAAAAAAATGCTTTTAGAGGTTTCTCCAGAGTTGAATACATCTTACATATTTAATTTTTTCATTTTTAAGTATATCACTTCACATGTTGTTTAAGGATCATGTAACATTATATTTTATCCCATCCAAGTACTAAGTAGGCCAAACCCTGCTTAGCTTCTGAGATCAGACAAGATCAGGTACATTCAGGGTGCTATGGCTGTAGAACTATATCTGTATATATTCTAATTTATACTTGGCATCATTTGTGCTACTGTTGTCAGATATTTTAGTTTTACGTATGCTATCAACTATTTGTGTTTTAATTGGTCAGTTATCTTTTAAGGCAATGGAAAAGAGAAAAGTAATTTTTAGTTACCTTCATTTATTCCAATTTCAATGCTCTTCATTTTTCTGTTTGATATCATATTCCTTGTGCCTGAAAACTTCCTTTTTAACATTCAGTGTAGAATTGATCTGGTGACAATGAATTCCCTAAGTAGTTGTTTGTATGAGAAAGTCTTTGTTTCTCCATTATTGAAACATATTTTATCTAGGAATAGAACTCTAGGATGAATGTGTTGTCTGTATTGTCTTTCAGTTTGTCATTTTAAAGACGTCATTGTATTTTCCTCTACAATGATTGGTTTTACACAAGAATGGCTAACTATGTCCTCAATAATTCTTATGCTTGTTACTCTGTATGGGATATCTTTTTCCTCGTTTGCTGCCTGCATTCAAGATTTTCTATTTGACTCTTGTTTCCAGTAGTATGAACATGATACAGATAAATGTAGTGGTCTTGGTATTTTTTCTGTCTCTCTTCTATGAGGTTCTCAGATCTGTTGTCTGATGACTGTCATTAGGTTTGGAAAGTTCTCAGCTATTATTTCTTCATATGTCCCTTTAGCCTAATTTATATCTCTTCTTCTGTGATTTTAATTACTCTTACTTGCATTGTTCTATACATGTCTTAATGTTTTGTTCTATTCTCTTTTTCTATCTTCTGTTTTGTTTGTTTGAAAATTTCTGTTGAAACACCTTCAGGTTCTTTTGATTCTTTCCTCCTCTGAAAAGTGATTGTTCATTTCAATTAATTGTGGTTATCATTTCTAGCACTTCCATTTGATTGTCTCTTACGGTTTCCCATCTCCCTGTTGGAACTACCTGCTTTGATCATGTAATTATTCAACTTTTACATTAAAAACTTTATCATCTTAAACATAGTTACTTTAAATCATCTGGTAATTCTAAATTCTGTGTCATATCTTAGTCTCATCCTGATGACTGGTTTTATCTCCTGGTAATTTGACTTTTTCTTGCTTTCTCATATTTCTTAATGTGGTTTGATTTTGAAAGCCAGAGATCTCATACAGTAGAGTAAAGACTGAGATAAACAGCTTTTATGGCTGGAGATGGGCACATTTTCTTTCTGCTTGGCCTTTAGTGCTAGAGTTTGACAGAACCTAGTTATACATTTGACTAATGTTGAGATTTCTATTGTGATGGTTGCTGCCAGCACATCACACTCCTCAGATCCCTGTAGCCTACATTTTATTTAAAGAGGAGGCTCCTTCCCAGAGGCTTTTGGCTTTGTTTTTGTTTTCCCTCAATGTTCCTGCACTCGCAGTTTCATGTCTTCTCTTTGCCAACACCGTGTCTTGGGTCTTGCAGGTGTGTTCTACACGGTGATCCTACTCTTACCCTGGCTGTAGTTCTGAACCCGGCACACATTCCTACCTACCCTCTAGAATAGGAGCATTTTTTTCTGTTTGCTTTCCTCAGTTGCAATGGATCCTCACTTGTACATTAAGTGCAACCATGGTTTTATAGATTAAGGATTTTGTTCCTGAGCAGAGATAGAGGAGAATTATTCTCTGCATAAACTCCTGTTCCTCTCTCCTCTCAGGTCTGTACCATAAATAACATTCAATTACTTTTTTCCAGTCTTGTCTATGAGCCCTCAGTGGAGTTCATGAGGAAGAATCCCTGAAAAGGGCATAGACTTCCCCAATTTGTGTGGCTTTTAGGGGACTCACATTCTCAACACTGCTTAGTTAGCTTCTGCCAATTTAACCAAGGATCTCTGCTGGCTTCTGTGATTGGTTCAGTTGTGTCAGAAACAAATAGCCTAAAGATGCCTACCTTTCTTCAATTTTGGGCTAGGTGCTTGCCCTGAAAACTCAGATTGCAGATGAATTTTTAAAAACTCATAAAATTAATTTCAATTTGTCTGGCTTATTTTTTTGTTGTAATAGTAAATATGGTACTCTTTCTATCCCCAAGCATCTCAATTAATTTGGGAATATTTAAACCTACATTGAATTCCTGAGTTACACAGGTAGATAATTCAATGAAATATAAAAGAAACTACATGCTGTAAATTACTCAGATCCAATTTTACACTCGTAAGTAATCCAATTCTGTGTTTAAGGACAAAGTTGCAACCATACCAATTCTAGAATCTCAAACTTTGAATATCTTCTTTCTAGGGCCACTACTGGTACAATATACATTAAAGTCTAATAAGAAAACAGATATTACATTTGGTAATTCAACAATGAACATTTTACATAGAGTATTGTTAACCAAGATATAGAATGATGAAAGAGTAGAAATGGAATATTATGGTAACATAGAAGTAATAATTGCAGGAAATAACTAATACCCATAAGGCTAGGAGAACATATGGATAAAGACAGAGTTACCAAAATCTTGAATTTCATAGGAGGGATCATGTACAGGTAGAACTAAGATCAATGAAGAGAGGTTGGCTCCTAGTTACTGCTGCTATGTCAAGAGGTTAGAGAAGGGACCTTGCAGAACTGGGGGTGAGACTTCTCTGGAGTAAGTGTTGCTGGTCTGCTGCTGATATTCAGGAGATCCTCAAAGGGATCCTGTGGATCTGGGTTTGGATTTCCAAGAAGAAAGTGCTGCTCAGCCTACTTACTGCTAGGGCTTGTGATGGTCTCCTAAGCTGGTTTTAAGAGTGCTGAAAGAAGTGAAAGGCGGGAATCAAGTGCTGCTACTGCATTAAATTCCTTCACTGGGTGACACTGACGGATGGAACAGTTACAAGAGGAAACACATCCCTTTGTCCCTCTTCCTCAGGAGCCTACCTTTTATTGGCAGATTCTAACAGGAAGCCTTTGGACAGGAGGAAAATATACTTTGCCTAATTCAGTCCTGACATTATGACACAGAGTAAATAAATGTAGATAATTAACTGATAATTGCATAATTTTAAAAATATACATGACTTTGGAGAAAAGCTTAATGTCACATTTGGCTATATTTTGCACAAGATTTGGTAGGAATATATAAGTTCAAGCTCAAAGAAAAGAAAGGGAATTAATGTGGGGTACATGTTTTGGAAGAGGGGAGAGAATATTCATAAAAATTTATATGTTATGTTTCTATGTAGTATGGAGGCATGATGTATGTGTCAGTATGGCTTTAGTCCTCTATGGTCCTAGTTAAGGAAAACCTGGTGTATAATATATGTGGTGGAGATCAGGTGTACATGAGCATATGTTTCTGCATTCTTACTCCTCCCATAGTATTTGAACTTAAACCAAGAGTATAATTTTTCTGTACATTTACCCCAAATCAATTCAAGTCTCATTTATTTTGTTATACAATTACCTTGTTAAGTATAAATCAGAGCTGTACAACAAATAATTACATTAAATGATATCAAATAAACATAAAACATCAAATATGAGGCAGGAGAGTTTCAGGGAATTACCTTTTAAAAGGTTTTCTCTTTCTAAATGTCTTATCTTTCACAGTAAAATAGTATATGGGAACTCACATGCAGTAAGCTATTTGTCTGTCCAGTGATAAAAGAGTAGAGCTATTTGAAATTTTTCACTCTAGGTCTCACTTGTTCTTCCTGTATGGGATACAAACATATCATGGAGATAGTGAAATATTACTCCCTTTATAGAAAATGAAAGGAACAGAAGTGTTTTTTGCAATAGTTAAATAGTTTATATAAACTATGTTCTCTGGAATAAAGACAAATAGAAAAAATGGGTTGGACTGGAAAGGTTTTAAGAAAGATAAATAATGAAAGCAGAGCTAGGTTTTGAAAACCAAACTACAAATTGGCAGACAGAAATCCCAGACTTCTGTCAAGCTCCTGTGTCTACAAATAATTGCCAAATAATCCAGAGCAATCAGGAGAAAGAGTCACAAAAATAATTTGGAATCAAGAGCAAGGATCTATGAAAATGAGATTTAAATCTGAAAAATCCTGCTAAGAGGTATGTAGGTTAAATGTATTGTTTAAATTCAGCCCCTCAGATGCATTTCTGATTGATGAGCAAGATCCAGAGACTAGAATAAGAAATAAAAGATAAGGGAAAATAATCTCTACAAATTGCAGATACTACCTCAAGGTTAAATAGCATATTTCTTCTTTTTGAGACAGGGTCTTGCTCTGTCATCCAGGCTGGAATGCAGTAGCATGATCATGGCTTACTGCAGCCTCAACCTCCCGAGCTCCAACAATCCTCCCACTTCAGCCTCCTGAGTAGCTGGGACCATAGGCATGTGTCACCACACCTGAGTAGTTTTTGTATTTTCTCTAGAGATGGGTTTTTGACATATTGCCCAGGCTATTCTCCAACACCTGAACTCAAGTGATCTGCCCACCTTGGCCTCCCAAAGTGCTGGGATTGCAGGTGGAGCCACTATACTTGGCCAAGAGCATATTCTTAACACCAAAAATAGTGACCTTTCTAGAAAAAGCAATGTTGTCAAATTAATAAAAAACTGATTTGAAATCCTGCATTGTTAAGATGGGAAATTGGTCTCATTCTCATGTCTGTTGCTTTTGGAAATTTACATTCAACAAAATGTGGTCATCCTGTTTCTATTAGATGTTGAATAGTAATTTCCCAAAATGTTGGTTTCTCAGTATTGATATTTTTCATAATAAATAAACCTATATAGCAGTCCCTGACTAACACTAGTTTTGGAATTTGCTAAACAATTTAGAAGCAAAGGCAGTGGTCCTTGCCTTAAGCCAGAGTTTGGCTGGATCACAATTGTTTTGATCCAAGGTTCCTGAGGGATGCCTGAGTTCCAAGCTCTTCTGTTGGTCAATACTCAGCTGTCAGGATACAACCTGGAAGCTGATTGAATAAATAAAGTCCACTGAGCCAAGAAATTTTAATTCTCTAGCCACCTGTCCATCTATGACTGCATATACTCACTTCTGCTAAAGCTGGGCCTGGATTTTCCATAACTTCACAAGGGAATTTTGCATACTGACACAAGGAATTCAAAGCTGAATAAGGCACAATGCCTGCTCTTACAGGATGCTTATAGGCTTTGGAGGGGATACAGGCATACAAGAAGGTAGGAGAAGTTCCATATTAAATATCAAGTGCTATAGTGAAGGTATGCCCAGGATTTGATGGGAACTCACTGGAAGAATTAGAATGGGATAGTAGAATTCCATTCCAAATGGGTGCTCAAAGATGCATGCTTTAGGTCTTAAAACATGAATTAGGGTCTTCAGAAGCAAAAGAATGAGGTGATAGCAATATTAATGTTGATGTTTAACATTATGGAATACTTATTTGTGGAAGTAACTATGCTAAATTATTTGCATGCACTATTACATTTAATATCCCAAACAACCCTATGAGGTAGATGTCATTACTACTTCCATTTTATTATACTAATAAGAAAAGGGTAGCTCAGCATCAAGTGGAACTCCACATTCAGAGTCAGAGTATCTAACTCTAACGTACTTGCTCTTGCATAACATGGGTCCTTGCTCCCTTGTGACACTAGAGGGAAGAGCACTGAGGCAAATGGAAGCACCTGTGTGAGCTGAGCAAGAACACAGCAAAGTAAGAAAATGAAAGCCCATTGGAGGGGCAAGAAGGGTCAGATCAGAGAATACCTTGAATGCTGTAGTAAGAAACCTGGATTTTTAAGCAGGAAACAGTTGAAGGTTATTGACTGACATTTACCCAAAGAGATGTGATGATCAGATTTTCATTTTATTAAACTTATACCAGGACATCTATGGATAATTGAATTAAAGACAGATGAGAATAGGAACAGAGGAACAAGTCAAAGAGTTGTATAATTCAGGTTAAAAATAAAGAGATACTAGAATAATGCAATGGCAGTTGAATGCAGAAATGAAGCAAGAATTAACAGCCAAATTTAAAAGTAGAAATGTAGGACTTTTGAACAATGTACATCGGTCGGGGGAGTAGAAATCGCAGATACTTCCGTGGTATCACAATTAGGTAACTGGATAATTGATTGTATTATTCACTGAAATATAAAATACAGGAAGATAAGTTTCTGAAGGAGATAATAGGGTAATTTTGTTGTTCACGTGACCCGGGATATACTGAGAGGTGTCTGTGGAGAGAATGCCTTGGTGGGAAGGCAGAGAGAAAATTTTATCCATAGAGAGGTGTTTGGTTTAGATGCCACAGATATTTCCTAGTCATTTTATAAAGACTAGGATGCAGTACCAGACTATTTAGTAATAGATCTTCTTATGCTTTTAACTAAGAATGATGGTAACATATGTAGAATTTTGATAAAATATACTCTCACAATGGTAGATCTAATTTTTAATGGTGGCTCCAGTTCCCCACTTCTCCGTAACTCTTTCACCTGAGACTTTATGACTTCTCCAGTCATCATCAACAGATAGAATATATTCCTCCACCATCTGAATCTGGGCTGAGCTTTAACTCACTTTGGCCAATAGAATGCATTAGAAGTTCTGAACTGAGGCCTCAAGAGACTGTTCATGTTTCTGTTCCATGTTTCATGGAACTTCATGACTATCACAATAAGAAGTCAGGGCTAACCTGTGGAGCATGAAATGTCCAGAATAGACAAATCTATCAACTCAGAAATATATTACTGAGGAGAGCTGGGGTAAATGGGGAAATTTGGTTGAAGGCCAAGAATTTTTTGGAGGGGATGATGAAAATATTCCAAAATTAATTATAGTCATGGAATGCTCCATTGTGTAAGTATACTAAAAGCCATGGAATTACATTAAAAGGGCAAATTGTACAGTGTGTGAATTGTGCATCAATAAAGCTGTTTAAAAAATAAAGAAAACAAAACATGTCTTTAAGTTTTCAGAATGTTCACTGCAGGTTTCCTTCAAATATTGAATTGCCCTAGTGAATTATCTCGACGGATATAATGAGATTAAGTTTATACAACCTATTACTCTAGTATAAAGCAAGACCCTGCAGTGTGAAAATTCAGCAGATTATATTGCCACCTGTGGTCCAGCAAGGTCTCTTTTCTAAGAGAAATCCCATAAATCTGTCAGCTGTATTTTTTCCTCATAGGACTTTTTGGTGTGAGGCTAACTGTAACCCCAGAAATGTTTCTTACAATTACTTCCTTGGGAGTTCACCTTTTATGGCTGCTGATACACCCTTAATGGCCTTTGGCAGAGATGAAATTAGAGAACACAGCAAATACTATCAAGGATGGCCCTGGGGTATAGGAGGGCAATACCACCATCAACACTGTGTTGTTTCAGGATTTTAGTACTTTTTTCTTAAAAAACAAAAAAATTTTGGTTGCTATAATCCAAAAGACAGTGACACTTCCTCATAAAAATTGTGCAGCCTTAAATTCAGGTGATTACCTGTTGGAAAAGGCCGTGTGTGGCCATGGCTAGGTAGCCAGAGTGTGGTGAGAGTTTGGGAATAAAGGAGGTTCTGCCCCAATCCTGCTTACCCTGCTTAGAAAGGGTAAAACCTGTGCATCTGCCAATCCATCATTTTTATCTCTATATGAGTGAATAGATCTGTGTGTGTGTGTGTGTGTGTGTGTGTGTTTCCAAGGAAAGTTTGGCTTCAGTTAATACTGAGCTTTAAATAGCACATCTTGGCTTTGGTACTTTATTGCAAATATTTCCAATTACTTCAATATCATTTTTATTTTAGGCTGCCATGTGCTGGTACTGGAAGGAATATAGAACATAAGGACCCTTGGTGTTCCAGGAAACTCTTGTCTTCATTACAGTTATAGTTAAATCTACGGACCCAGATCCACCCTACCAGCTGTAAGTAGACCATCTCTGCCCTAGAATCAGAATGAACTTAGCAATCTTTGATCACAAGAGACTCTATCTACTGAGGTCTCCTTTGATATCAGGCATTTGTCTCCAAAATTGTATCTGCCTTTCTCTCTAAGACCACCAACCTTGTACCACAGTCTGATCCCTATATAAGGAGAGGGTGTGTGTGTGTGCGTGTGTGTGTGTGCACGTGTGTAAATATAAAAGGAATTACTAGGAAAAATAAAATTGTTAGAGGTGCAATAAGAAAACTCACTGGTTTTAGAGTCAGAAAAGCTGAATTTTAAACTGTGTTAACAGAAAGATAAGATATAGAAAAATTCTCATTTTCTTAACCTAAAAAATGGCCACAAAGACTGTACCAATAACAGCCTTATCCTGAAGCTGAAGAAATACGATATGGGAAATTATTGTAAGTATAGAATCATCTTTGACAATAATAATTTTTGTGCCCCTTGGTTCAGTTTTGTGTTGGTACCAGCCGGAGGATGACTTCCTCCCTCAGGGATGTGACTGACTTTCCTATGCAGAACAAAAATCTCCCTTCCAACTGTTTCAAACCAGAGAGCAACCAGGGCAATGTCTGAGCATCCAAAAGTGTGAATCAGCCTTGAACTTTCTATTCTCTCTGCATTTTCTATAGGATTCAGGCAGCTGACCATCTTCGAACAGGCTCCAGCTATAAAGCTTGATTACGTGAAATATGCACCCCTGGGCACTGGCAGCTGCCAGTGGAGAAATTTTTAGAAATTAGATTAAAGAATTGGATCAAAGTAGTTAAATGCTGCCAATTTGCACTTTCCAAGCTAGGGACTAAGACTACCACTTAAAGGATTAATATGTAAATATGTTGGTTCCCCTGCAAGACATGCCATTATTAAACAAATTTCAATAACTGAAGACCAGTCTCTTCCATACAAATAGCATTTCCTTGGCCTAAATGCATGTAATCAATCCACAGCCTTGTGCATTGAGAGAGCCATGCCAAAACATGGTTCTTAAAAAGGCACAGAGAAACTCTTAAGCATCCCTTTAATGCTTGACTACTTGGGCAATGGATCTCTACCCATTGCTTGAGACTAGAATGCATTGCAAAAATGTACCATAGTTTAGGATGGCTATAATCTGACCCAAACCTTAAGATGCAAATGCAGCTGTCTACTGCAGACACCCTGATATATTAGAAAATCAGCAGAGGATGACTTTGAGACCTTGAGGCCCCCGTCTCAGGTGTTTTCGCTTGCATTAATCAATATCCTTCAGGTCTTTTATTTTCTTACCTTAATTCTGTCATTCTCATTGACCTCACCTCCAGCCACATCCCATGAAAGAATCTGGTGTAAGTCATTTACTCCTTATAGTGACTTTAAATTAAGGTGGGCCGGGCACGGTGGTTTATGCTTGTGATCCCAGCACTTTGGGAGGCTGAGATGGGTAGATCATGAGGCCAAGAGATCAAGACCATCCTGATCAACATGGTGAAACCCTGTCTTTACTAAAAATACAAAAATTAGCTGGGCATGATGGTGCATGCCTGTAGTCCCAGCTACTCGGGAGGTTGAGGCAGGAGAATTGCTTGAACCCAGCAGGCGGAAGTTGCGGTGAGCTGAAATCATGCCATTGCACTCCAGCCTGGGTAACAAGAGTGAAACTTCATCTCAAAAAAAGAAAAAAAAGGTGGCATTGCTGTGAAAGCATGTGAGTTTTATCACAGTGTCAACTCACATAGGTGATGATGATCTGGAGCATTACACTGAGATTCTGAAGCAGCATTCTAGGCTCACAGTGGGCTTTATGGTGGAGAAAGGTGCAATACTCAATTATCAATGACTAATATCTTAGAATTAATAAACCAAACTTGAAAGGGTCTTTTAACAGTCTCTTCTTTCGGCTTCATTAGTGGGGAAAATAAGGGTACTATGTCAGCCTGGCTGTCGCAAAAGGAAGAAGGGGTTGTCTACATGCATTCAGATCCAAAGAACTCCATTTCAAGGAAGAGATTAGTCCTAAGTTATTAAAATTTATTTAATTATAGCACATAGCTTTCAAAGTAGAAAATTTTATTTTGTACTTTATTTCTGTTACCATATAAAAAGCAACCTTCTCTAAAGATTCTGGTATGAGATAGTCCCATTTCAGTATGAATTTGAGGGAGCAAAGTATGATATTCAAAGTGAGAAATAGGTTACAATCTTAAAGGTTGCCTGAAGCAAGGAATTGAGGAGGATATGGAGACCATGCCATGCCTGTATTCATTGATTATCATGAATAAGATAATCATTTTTCCAAGTCCTCCCTTCTTATGATTATCATAAGATAATCAATGAATAGATTCGGCATAAGAAGGGAAGACTTGGAAAACTGATGACTTGTTGATTGTTTATTAAAAAGAGTACCTGGATGTTGTTCTACACCTAGCTCTGCTTCTGACAAATTGTCTGATCTTAGTCATATCATGTTAGCATTTGGGCTTTGACTAGGACTAGAAGATGATTTACTAATGCATAGAATCATGAGGTTCTTTTTTTTCTTTTAAACTTTATTTGGACATAATTTCAGACATATAAAAAGTTACAGGAATTGAACAAGAATTTTTCACATGCCCTTCACCCAGATTCCCCAAATGTTAACATGTCCTCTTGTGCTTTCTCTTTCCCGTGCACACACATGATAATGTTCTCTCACTCTTACTGCCTCTTTCTGCATGCCCTCCTCCTTTCTTCCTCTCTCTTCCATATGTCTATCTATGCCTCTGTGGATATCTACACACACCCAGCTACAAACTTTTTGAAACATTTAAGAATAAGTTACAGATGTGATACCCCTTTGTTCTTTTCGAGTATATTTCCTAGAAGTAAGAATATTCTCTTATATGACCACAGTACAGTTACCAAAATAAAAAAATTAATATTAATGTATCATTATTAAATTCCACCATTGTTCCATTTCCAAAGGAAAATTAGATCATTTGTTGCAAAAAGTTATAATGTTTCTTAATTTCCTTTAATACAGAAAACTTAAATTTGTACTTCACAATACTGACATAAAAAAAAAAGAAAATGCAGGTATTTTGTAGGATACCCTTAAATTGGGCCTATCTGATGTTTCTTTTCTTGCTCTTCTTTTTGTTTTTGTTTTTTGTTTGTTTTTCTCAGACAGAGTCTAGCTCTGTCACCCAGGCTGGAGTGCAATGGCATGATCTCTGCTCACTGCAACCTTTGCCTCCCAGGCTCAAGCAGTTCTCCAGCCTCAGCCTCCCATGTAGATAGGGATTACAGGCACTCACCACCATGTCTGGCTAATTTTTCTATTTTCAGTAGAGATGGGATTTCACCATGTTGGCCAGGTTGGTTTTGAATTCCCGCCCTCAAATGATCCACCCACCTCAGCCTCCCAAAATGCTGGGATTACAGGCACGAGCCACTGAGCCTGGCCTGACACTTCTAAATGATTAGATTCAGTTCATTATTGCCTGGAATTCTACATAAGGAATTTTTCTGTCCTTCTCAGTTAATCACCTTTGAGGAATGTGTTGACTTATTGCCTATCTGGTGATATTAAGTATGATCACTTGGTTTCACCTAGGTACAGTTACTTATGTTTCCCCTCTCTAATTAATAACTTGTAAAGATAGATTTTGAAACTATATAAATAGTTTCCTTTCAAATAGATACTGGTTGATATTTTACTCAATAGTTTCATTATCTCTTGATGAGTCTTGCCTAAAACAATGATTATAATAATGGCTGCCACTGCATTTTCTAATCCATCTGTCCTACATTTATTACTTTAATTTCTGCTATAAAGAAAAGCTTTATTTATTTATTTATTTGGACTCATGTTATTACTTTATTGTATAGGTTAAAATTTTTACTATCATTTATTTGGATGTACTCAATTGATTCCTGATTTAGCGAGTGGTGCCCCACAGAGCTGGCATTCATTGAGCACTTCATCACTTTACGACACAAAATAATATTTCAGGTACATCTTTTATTGTTCCTCCATCCCTAAAATCAGCTGTTTATCCAAAATGTCTGGACCTTTTAAGTAGACAATATGATGTGAAATCAAGATCTGGCTGCTAGGTATGCTCATTGCTACTAGGGTATTATCACTTCTAGCCTCTCTCAGTGGGTAGAGTTAGAAGCCATATAGGTATACAAATATGTATACAGGGATACATATGCATTCATAGTTTTATATGTATGTATTTCTTAACAGGTCTACATTTAAAGATACGTAAATACACACAATCATACACAAACATTCACATATATATGAATATACATGCAGCCCAAACCATTCTTAACTACTTCTTCATTTATGTATATTAAAATCCAGTTCACATTGATTTTTTCAGTCAAATACTAAAGGGTTCATACTATCTTTCCACTTTTCCATATTTATAGCTTCCTTCTCTAACAATGAGAAATATGGCTCCTAATATCTACAACATATTTACTTATTTGCTTGGATCTAGAATACACAGAAAGTAGTTTTAGAACTGTTAACCCATCTGTTTGTGAAAAAGAAATCTACTCACCGGAGTCCAACATATTTCCAAAGTTAATTTTGTCTTTAGCCTGAAGTGGGTAATCTAAGTACTGTTGAAAATTACCTGATCTAGTTCTCACTTTCTCTTCCAGTAGCGTGGTTGCATGACTTCTCCAAATATGATTTAAAACATGTATTTCTGTTTATATTTTGTTTTAGACTTCCCTACATATTGTTTTGTTTATTTTCCTTCATTTGATTATTTGAAACATTAGCAGAGCTCTAAAAGACTGTTCAACATGGTATGCTTGGAGAAGTTTCATTCTTCACCCTCTCCCCGTTCCTTCTATTCTTTCCATTGTTCTCACTCAGGCAATGTAACCAAACAATTTCATTAATTTCTAAAGTATCTTTCCTATATGTACAATAAAAAGATACATCCATATTTTCTCACTCCCCCCATCTTTCTTACACAAAAATAGCATATGTTTATATATATATAGAGAGAGAAGTTGTTATTATATTTGAATGTGTTGAAATACATATCTGTTTTTTTTTCCAATTTATTTTAACACTTACAGAGTACCTATGATATTCCAGGTACTGTATATACAGTGGTGAACTAATCAGATAAAAATCTCCATTCTCACAGAATTTAGGTCTAGCAGAAAAGATATATATTAATCCAGGAATTTAAGTACTTATCCTTCTTTTCAAACTGCATGATTATTAGTATTATTTTTCTAGTTTTTTAAATTTTATCTTTTTAATTTCAAGTTTTAGAGCTGCAAGTGATTTTTGGTTACATGGATAAATTGTACAGTGATAAAATCTAGGATTTTAGTGTACCTATCACCTGAGTAATGTACATTGTACCTTATAGATAGTTTTTTATCCCTCACCCACTCCCCACCTTCCCACTTCTGAGTTTCCAAGGTCCATTATGCCACTCTGTATGCCTTTGTATACCCATACCTCAGCTCCTACTTATAAGTGAGAACATGTGGTATTTGGTTTTCCATTGCTGAATTATTTCACTTAGAATAATAGCCTACAGTTCCATGCAAGTTACTGCAAAATACATTATTTTGTTCTTTTTTTATAGCTGAGTAGTATTTCATAATATATATGCACCACATTTTCTTTATCAACTCATCAGTTGATAGGCATTTAAGTTGATTTCTTATCTTTGCAATTGTGAATTGTACTGCAATAAACATACATATCCAGTTATCTTTTTGATATAACAACTTATTGTCCTTCGGGTAGATACCCAGCAGTGGGATTGCTGGATTGAATGGTAGAGCTACATTTTGTTATATGAGAAATTGAAATCTCCGTACTGTTTTCATAGAAGTTGTACTAATTTACATTCCCACCAGCAGTGTATAAGTGTTTCCTTTTCACCACATTCACACCTCTGTCTACTGTTTTGTGACTTTTTAATAATAGCCATTCTGGCTGCGGTAATGTGGTATCTCACTGTGTTTTCATTTGCAATTCTCTGATGATTAGTGATGTTGAACATTTAAAAAATATGTTTGTTGGCCTTTTGCATATCTTCTTTTGAGATATGTCTATGTATGTATTTTGCTCACTTTTAATAGAATTTTTTGTATTTTTCTTGCTGATTTGTTTAAGTACTTCTTTGTAGATTTTGGGTACTAATTATTTGTTAGATGCATAGAAAATCTTTTCTCCAATTCTGTAGGTTGTGTGTTTAGTCTGTTGCTTATTTTCTTTTGTCCTATGGAAGCCTTTTTAAGTGCCATTTGTGTAGTTTTGCCTTTGTTGCATTTACTTTCAGGTTGTTAGTCATAATTTCTTTGCCTAGGCTAATGTCCAGAAGAATTTTTTCCTAGATTTTCCTCTAGAATTTTTATGGTTCCAGGTCTTAGATTTATGTCTTTCATCCATCGTGAGTTGATTTTTGTATATGATGAGAGATAGGGATTCAGTTTTATTCTTCTACATGTGGCTATCCAATTTTCCCAGAACCATTTATTGTATAAGATGTCTTTTCTCAAGTTTATATTTTTGTGCACTTTGTCAAAAATCAATTGGCTGTAAGTATTTGACTTTATTTCTGGGTCTCTATTCTATTCCATTGGTCTATGGATCTGCCTTTGTATTCATCTCATGCTGTTTTGGTTATGATAGCCTTTTAGCATAATTTGAAGTTGGGTAATGTGATGCCTCTAGATTTGTTCTTTTGGTTTAAGATTAACTTGGCTAAGAATAACATATTTTTCCTAATCTTTCTATTGGGGTTCTTCATTTAACTGAATTTCTTGAAAATTACTCTATATCATTGGAATCTTTCTCATCCTCATCAGTCTATTCTGGAGGTATTGAGCCCATTCTGTGGATATAACTTAGTTTGCTGAATCTCTCTTCTATGTATGAGCACAATTTGTTTGCAGTACTTTTTATTTATAACCAGTGCTGTAATGAATAACCTCATACATATGTATTTCTCATATTTGGAGATGTATCTAGAAGAGTAATTTTTAGAAATTGAATTTCTAGTTTGAAATGTAAACATCCATGTAGTTTTATAGGTTATTGACAAGTTCTAGTTCATTTTCATAAGGTACTTACTAATGTTATTTCATACAGAATTGTATGGTGACTATTACCTACATCTTCACTGAGTATGTTGTCATATTTTTTTTTTTCATTTTTGCCTATGTGATACATGAGAAAGGGTAAGTCAGTACAGTTTTATTTTCTGTTTTTCTCATTATGAGGGAGGTTAAATGTCTTTTTTGTGTTTATACTCTTCTTGTGAATGATCCATTTATATTTTTTGCCCATTTCCTATTACATTTTTATAATATTTCACTCATTCAAAAAGTTCTTTATATTTAGGGACATTAATTTTTTATCTGTGATATAAATTGCCAATATCTCACAGGTTTTTCGCTGTTTTGAGTTTGAGTTTAGAGTTATTTTTTTTGCCATGTAATTATTATTTTAATGTCAGTTTATGTCAAAATTGTTAATATTTTATTCTATTACATCTACACAGGGAGATATTTTAGATATTACTATTTTGACCCCATTAAATGAGAAAATTGAGCCCCAGACACACAAAATTGTCTAAAACCACAATATAGATAGACATACATATATATATATATATATATATATATATATATATATATATATAATTTATGCACACAGAAAAGAACATATATACATATTTATTTACACACATATATTACATAAGCCAAGTCATGTAAAATGTATATACATGTAAAATTAAACTTACTGAGCTGTCTGCTTCTGGGGGATATAATGGTGAATTAAGAAGACATCCTTGCCCTAATGAACTTGTGCTCTGGGAAATATATTTTAAATGTGGTTACAAATATTCATCTAATAAAGAAAAAAAATCTAACAAGTTAGAATTTAATTGTTGTGCTTTTAGAGCCATCATAGAAATGATTGATCTTGTCAGGGAGGTTGTTACGAATTTTTCTGAAGAAATGGCCTAAAATGAGCTTGGATATAAAGGATGAGTGGGTATTAATCAGGAGGTGATTAGGGTGGAGTAGAGGACTGGACCCAAGAGAGGACACCGTGTCTGTAGAGTATGGTGAGTGGAAAGGACCTGAAGTGGCCCGGTGGGAAAGTGGCAGTGAGGGAAACAACAGAGCATGAGATGTGATGGGCCTATAAGGAAGGAAATTGGATAATTGATGTGGTTCTTGAAGAGTAACATTTCATTTACACTGGGAAGAGGTGAATGACAATCTTATTTTGTTGTTTATAGCTTCTAGTTAAGTGGGAAAGTGGAGAATTATTGTAGTGGGGTAAATCTGGACTAAAGAGATCAATTCAGAAGCTCTTGCAGCAGGCTAGGCTTTTACTAGAGTGTTGATAGAGATTCTCTCAATCATTGTTTGAATATTGAGTTCCTGTTATATGCTAGGCCCTAAATTAGAAGATGAAAATGAAAAAATGATAGATATGAACAATATTTAAGAGGTAAAATAGATAATATATATGATAAATTTGATATTAAATGTAACAGGGGCTATTTTCAGGATATCACTTTAGTTTCTGGTTTGAGGGAGAAGAATGCATAGTGGCTTTGGAGGAGATCCACACTTGGGAAAGAAACTCAGCCACTGAGACTAGACATTTTGAGAATTAATGAAGATTTTGAGACATCTTTTGGGAGATGTCAAAGGTTTAGCTGGCTAAGTGAGTCTAGCATTCAGAGATGTCTGAGTCAGAGTCACGGGCCATTTTGTGAACTGCCTGCAAAAAGAGGGCACTCAAGGTGGTAGCTGTAGGTGAGGTCTTCTAGAAAGTGTCGATAGAGGAAGGATCCGAGCTTACAATGAGTCTTGGGGGACACCAGCATTTAATGACTGTGGGTCAAGAGGAATAAACTTGGCAATAGATATAAGAAGGAAACTAGAATAGTATAGAATCATGGAAACTAACCGGCTATAGCTTTTAAAGAAGCAGTATCTAACAGTAATGTCCAATACTTATGGTCAAAAATGAAGACAGCTAAAACTATTTATTCGCTAATTGGCATGGAGCCCATTCTTGACTATCATAAAACCTCTTTGGGTAGAGTGATGGTACTGTAGCTAAAATAGAGTGGATTGGGGGCAAAGGGGAGGTGAGGAAGAGGAGGAGACATCTCGGAAAGTTTGGCTAGGAAGAGGAGAGAGGTAGATTGGAAGGTGAATAATTGTCCGATGAAAACATGCAAGTCTGCTATGGGGCTGAAATTCTTAAAGTTTTTGTTCATTTGTGTTTTTCTTTGGATTTCATGCTTCAGCCAACCACAGAGGTATCGATCTCACATTGTCACAGAAAGTGCCCCAGAGGTCAGTTAAGAGAATCCACCCAAGTTCTGAAATTCACGTGAAGATCTTACACTAAGCAAATCATCTCAGGGAATAAGTGCCCAGGTTGCTGTTGGAAGGGTTCCCAGGATGGGAAGATATTGTTTGACAACCAACATAAGGGTTTTATCTTTATTAACCAATGTACACCTCTGGGGGATCATCTCAGTAGGAATAAATGATGTTTTTGTTAATGCAGCCAGCATTCAATAGTAACAAATTCGCTGCTTTACCTGGCAAGCAATAGTGACGGCTCTGTTTTCCCTAAATAATATGTCTCATTAACTGAAGCTGTCTACTTCCTTAGCATTAACTCACTTAATGCTGCCACTTGGATAAACACAAACTGCCTGAAACATATATTTTCTTTATGGTCCCCTAAACCCTGCATCTGTATGGCTCCTTTTGTTTTTATTGAGTGAGCAGATGGTGGTAAAAAGGTTGCAAAGTGAAACTTGTCACTTTCCAATGGTAGTTATTTAGCATCTAATGAGCTAAACTCCTAAGCCCTGGAGAAGTGTAGTAGCTCAGGAGCTGATGCTGAGGACACAGACGGGGTTGACTTTAAAAGGGACTGCATGTGACTCAGACAGAGAAATCAGGCTGAGAAAGCGTTCTCCAGTGTGTACATGAGAAGGAACCAGCATGGAAGACTGAAGTCAGATTATTGGAAGATGTTATACAACTAAGGAGGGACAGCTGATGTTGTGGTAGTAAAGTTAACAAAATATTAATCATAATATTGATAACAACCCTTTTTTATCAAATGCTATAAACTACAGTGTCCCACACTGCACTAAGGGCCAACAAGCTGAACTCATTTCATCATTACCTGGTGAATTGTGCCACATGTTAACTTCTTGGAAATTCAGTTTATAAATCTGGAATGTTAAAATAAATGGTTATTGAAGTTGCAAAGCAAATTTCAAGTTGTGGAGATAGATTTTTTAAACTGGAGTCCATTGATCAACCTCTTAATCATCATGTCCATCATCCAACTAGTAGTAAGGATCATTCCATAACAGCTACAACCAACTATGACTTGGTAAGAGAGGATAAGTAACATGCTCTGAGTTTCTTGATATGTAAGATAAAGAAACTGAATGAAACAAATGATCTGATCCTATTCTGAGTTAATTTATTCTATTTGTTGCTAGAAACTTCTTCAGAGGGGCTGCTGTTTAAATCCCTACTATTGCCACTAGGAAAACAAAAACCTAAATAGCCCTTCACTGCTGAAAACCAGGATATATACATGAAGGACTAAACAGATAAACGAATGATCAGGGTCCTATGTGTATGGCACCGTATTGAGTACCATGGTGCATAGTGACACGTGAGGCTGAATGACCACTATCTCTCCCTTACAACCCTGGCCTGAGGTATTTTCTTACATAAGACCTCATAAGCTAGGTGTAAGCTCAGATATCATCAAGAGAAGCTATCCTTAACATTCTTGATGTAAGTAACCTTTTGATTTATTTTTTCATTTTGATTTCCCAATAAGCAGTGTCTCTGGAATGCATAAACACCTTCCCATCAGAGAATAAATATGGGTGTTATCAATAAGATGCTGTTCTGCAAATATTCATAAATACCAGTGTGTTTATATGCCTAGACTTATATCAATACAGAGATCTCTGAAACTAAATAGCGCATTTGAAAATAAAACACGCAACTTTATAATACATATCTTGTAATTAGAAAACCTTATATTCAAATTGATTTTCTCTTTTATTAATATTGATATACTGGATGTTTGCCTGCTGATTACTTGGGGGGTTTTCTCCCTCTGTTTTTATTAGGTGTATCACTTTTGATTTGTATACAAAAATTATTTTAAAATGTTAGATTTTTTAACATCCAAGTGTAATTAATTTCCATTTACTAATTTACTTTTTACATTTACTGATTTACTTTTCTACTTTATTATCTTGTTTTATCTTTCTTCTCTTTCCTTTCTCCCCATCTTACTACATTCTCTAGGCTTTACTTTCTTCTATTCTTTTTACATAATGTTGTGTGAATTCTTTTTCTAATGTTTTTAAAATGTTATTTATGTTGGTATTTGCCATTTTTTCTTCTTTTCCCCATTTGACAATTTCAAATAGTTATCACATAATCCCCTTTCAATTGTTTTCCTTTCCTTTTGATTTTTAAGATAAGCAGTTGGTTATGAAATGGGAAAAGTTTCCCTTATCCCCTCAGAGGGCCTGCAGTGAGGGCATGGCTCGCTTCTTCAGTGCCCCACTGCTCAAACCTCTAGGGAGTACACAGACAGGCAGGTTGTGGGGCTGCGACCTCACAGCAGCATCTGGGGTGAATGTTTACAGCTGAAGCCCCCTTGGGCATTTGTTAGAGGGTACTCTTTTAGTTTAGCTGTCCGGAGCGGCTTGTGTTACTCAGCTCAATTAGACATCCTGCCTTATGGCAAGAACAGAGGGCTCTCTGTATCCCAGCGTTCTTGCCTTGGTGTACCGGAAGAATCAGATCACACGTGGGCTTACAGGATGAGTGCAAGGTTTAATTGAGTGGAAGTAGCTCTCAGCAGATGAGGGAGCCAGAGGGAGATGGAGTGGGAAGGGGTTTTCCCCTGGAGTTGGGCTGCTCAGCCGCCCAGGCTCTCCCCTGTCCACTGCGGCCAAACTCCAAGTTGTTCAGCAGGTCAATGGCCTGGCAGCGTCTGTTGGTGTGCTCTTCTGTCCACATGTTCCTCTGACACCCTCTCCACATCCAGCCTCGTGTCTCTGCCTGCTAGGGTCTCAGGGTTTTTATAGGCACAGAATGGGGGTGTAGCAGGCCAGGCTATCTTGGGAAATGCAATATTTGGGCAGAAAAACAAATGCCTGTCCTCACCTAGGTCCATGGGCACAGGCCCAGGAGTGGAGCCCAAGCCAAGGATCATGCCCTTCCCTTCCTAGCACTTCCCTGCCCCCTCCCATATCAGTTATATCCTATAAATTTTAGTTTATATTATTTTAAATCTCATCTTACGTAGAGTTATTTTTTCCCATGGCTGATCCATGCATTCATGTGTCTCTACTGAGAAGTTTTACAATTTGTTCTGCCAGGAATTCAAGAATTCATTGGTCCTGGGTGAGTTTTTGGCTTATATCTCAAATAGCAATTTTAAATTCATGTGTAGTTCTTAAAACTGAGTCACAAGTCCTATGTAGCCCAAGCGTAGATAAAAATTTTTCAACGTTTTTTTCAAAAGCTCTTTATATACAAACACTATCACAAGTATTGGTTATTTCAGCAGCTATTTAAGATAGGAATCATTTCATCGACCTAGCAAAGAAAGAAGATGAATATTATAAGTTAATTCAGCAAGACTATTCACAACCTCATAAGAAAATTTAAGTAGAATTTTGCCTTTTGTTTGTTAATTTTTAGTTCATGTTTTTATATATCTGTATACAAACTCATGACATAAGTTGAAGCTACAGGCTTAGCATATGATAAAAGGATGTAAATAATTAGCTAAAATTTTAAGTAAAATATATGTGTCATACCTCTTGATTGAGTAATCACACCCTTTATTTTATTCTAAGTATATAATTGGAGAGTTGTGCAATGCTATAAATATAAGAATGCCCATTACTGCATTGTTAATAGTATTGGAACATTTTCAACAACATAAATATTCAACAATAAGTAATTGACTAAATAAATTATGACACATCTACACAGTGGAATATGATAAAACTATTGAAATATTATTAAAAGTATAATCTTATTTAGTTACTTTCAAAAGTTCCCAGATACTATGATATAAGCCCATTTTTGAGAAAAAAAATTGAGGAAAAATATGTAGTTTTGCATAATAAAATTTGCAAAGCTTATTTTTAGGTGGCAGATTTATGAATATTATTTATTTTCTTCTTCATGCTTGAGTTTTTTGTTTTCCTTCAATATATATAATGATTATGCAGTCAAATAATTTAAAAGAATAAAATACATATTAATAAAGATT
This sequence comes from Plecturocebus donacophilus, assembly GCA_004027715.1. Classification (NCBI taxonomy): domain Eukaryota; kingdom Metazoa; phylum Chordata; class Mammalia; order Primates; family Pitheciidae; genus Plecturocebus; species Plecturocebus donacophilus. The sequence goes on from PVKP010000092.1 coordinate 239,007, forward strand.
TTGAAGATTTAATATATTTTTCTGAGTTAGGTTTTGCTGAAATTATTGCTTACAATTGGCTAACAAACATGAAACCTAATATCTCATAATTCTGTTTTTTCCAACCGAGAGCCAATTAGTCAAGTTAATATCCAGCTTTTAGAATTAAAATGTGATACATGAATAATTTATAAATCAATTTTGTGTGCTTCTCTGCTGGGGTTGTGTACCCACCCACGGGCTGCCAAAAATCAGAGAGAAAACAGACAATGTGCTGTCTTGGATGGACTGCCATCTACATTCTTCTCCTGAGTCATTCTGATCCCATTCAAGCCTGTCTCCTGACACAGCAACCACTTATGAGCTACTTTTGAGGTTCTAATTGTAAGAAAAGTATTCTACTTTGTCTGTTTTTCCATCAATATGAGCGGATCACATGGAGGAAATATGATTCTCTGAGCAACTAATAGCCCAGAGAAAACCTCCTTGCTAGAATGGAGAGAGTGTGGTCTCAAATTTCTGTGAATAACTGTTTCACTTTGTGTGGCTGTGAGTGAAGTTCTGAATCCTAACCCAGCTTGCAGATCAGCTGACTGATCTGAAGAATCCCACACACTAAATGGCTAAATCAGTGGTATGAAACATGCATCCCAACAGTAAGTGAATTCCTTAATGTATAAAATCTTGCATTCAATCAATTTATATTGAATTTTACTGTGTTGTGTTAAATTAAACTGATCTGAGAATGCTAAATGCCAGCAGTGAACCTATAGATGAACCAAAAGTGAATCCTAAAATGGTGAAAAGGCTGGGACCTTAAGAAACTCTTTCTCCTTACCTCCATCTCCCCTCCTTACTGTCCACCTTATAATTCTTTCATATTCAAATTAAACAATATGTGTGTTGGAGTATTTTTTGTTCCTCTCCTTAAAGTTTTACTTGTGCCAGTTATTCTACTTCAAATGCCTGGACCATGTTGCTTATTTTGATCCTACCCTATTAAATGTTGCCTCCTGCAAACATTGCTTGATTTTCTTACCTCCAAAATGCAGGCCTAAGTCTTTCTTTTAGATGAGTAGCATATGTTAGTGCAACCACACATACCCAATGTAAGGCGGGCCTTGATGCTAACTGCATTAATGAAGCAATGGATATATTCTCACATGTAATGCATAAGACACACATAAAACATTTTAAAATATCTTAGTGTTTATATATTAAATGTATTTTCTTCTTTATTTGAGTCTAAGCCATTGGAGACCAAGGATAGTGTCATTGATATCTCTGTACTTTGCCTCTTTTCTGTAACAGTGACTGGCACAATATTTTGAGTAGATTGGGAATCTAACACAAATTGATTAAATGCCATATTTTATACATTAAGTGAATTAACTTATTACCATACCGCATATTTTATACCACTGACATGACAGTTATCTCATGTTGCCATGAATTGTTTGTCATTTTCTTTTTCTTGAATAATAAATCAATTGAAGAAAACCTGTATCTTGTGCCTATTTATACATTTTTTCTTTTTTCTACATTTTCTATTTATACATTTATATCTTTTTCCAATACGTTCATGTCTGACACTGCAAAACTATTATTACTCATTCATTATGTATTTGTTGAATAAAACAATAAATCATGATGTAAATAGGCACTTTCAAATACTTTCATTCATTCATTCACTCTTTCTTCCTTATCATTTGGAGTACCTCTTCTGAGCCAGACATTAACTTACTCATCGTGTATCCTGAGCAATCAGCATCAGTCTGCTCAGTCAGGTGTGTGTGTGTGTGTGTGTGTGTGTGTGTGTGTGTGTGTGTGTGCATGTAGACTCATAGAGAAGCTTATTGTCTGTGGAGGGAGACAGGTATTGATTTATGTTTAAGAGAGAATAGAGAGAGCTGACAATCTGCCTTCCTCATATGATAATTGTAATAAATTTGTGTGGAGGACATGGGTAGAACTCAAGATTTGAGCAGAATGGTCTAAGATGCACTGAACCTACAACCACATTTTGGTCCTGAGTACACACCCAGATGAAGGGGTTGAAGGTTCAGTTTCAAGGTCTAGAAAGGCTAGCATAGAAGGCCATGGTACAAGCAAGACATCTACTTAGAAAATTCTAGCAGCAGACATCTGGGACTAGGACTACTTTGAAATGAAGGCATTCAGGCATTTGGTATGGTAGTAATATGTTGTGCGGTCATCGATTTGAGTAAAGCTTTCATTATAAGAAGCTAGAACTTTTTAAAAAAAACAGACAATGACACAAAAAATAAGACATTTATGAAGCTATCATGACGCTAAAATTTTAAATGTTCTTGGTAAAATAAACAGAGAAAATAAGTTGGTTCTTTGATAAAATTATACTCCCCATCAAGACTTATCAACAAAAAATATGTATTAAATAATGGAAGGTAATTTCAGATTTATATTGATTTTAAATATAATGAGTACATAATATGATCAAATATCATTATGAATGGTGAAATATTAAACGAGTTCCTGCTGAGTTATGGACAAAGAAATGTATGCCCTCTATAATCACCTTGGTTTAACCTACTGGAAGTTTGAACCATTTTAAGAAGATAAGGAAAAATAAATAAAAAGCACCAGTTCGTAAAAATTTTGAAAACCATATAACTCAATTTTTTTCAAATAATAAATATGTCCTTAAAGTATCTAGAAGAAACCTACAGAAAAATATTAATCAGTGAATTTAGCAAGGCAGAAAAGTTTACATATAAAAGTCAGTTTATATATCGGCAACAAAGAAATATAACCAGAAACTTTAAAAATCAATACCATTTTAAATGGCATAAAAGTCATCAAGCATTTGGGAATAAATCTTCATTAAAATATCCAAAAGTATGCAAAAAAATAACATGTGATTGATATAAAATATTTAAAGTTATATAAATGTGGGCATTTATCTTTTATGTGGATTGGAAAAATCACTATTATCAAAATATTACAATTTCTCTCAAATTTTTATAAAATTAATACAATCACATTATAGATTTCATGGTGCTATGAAAATGATGAGTTTATTCATATTTAAAATATACATGGCAATTCATAGTGGGAAGAAGTAGCCAAGACAATCTTTAGGAAGACAGACCTGGAGAACTTACACTACGGGATAACAAGACTTTTTAATATAAGCTACTATTACAGCAACAGTGTAGTACTGGCACAAAGATTGACTAATAGAACGTTCAAACACAGTAGGAAAGTCAGCAATGACCCACACTTATATGGTCTGCGTATAGTGCAAAAGAGAATTCTATAGTATAAATAGGAAAGAATGTATGTATCAATATAGGATGCTATCAGTGGGCTATCCATATTGGAACAAATACACATATACAGACATGTATACTTCTTTCTACCAGAAAATAAAAACTCAACTCCAGATAGATTGCAAATGTAAATTATAAATGAAAGATAGTAAATTTGCTTTAAAAAAAGCATAGGGGTATCTCTTTGTGACACAGAGGTTGGCATTATTTTCCACAAAGAATTAAACAAAGAAAATACTGATAAACTGGACTATATTTAAATTAATAATTTGTTAATTAAAAGAGATATTCTGAGAGCAAAGTCTTTTAATAAATGTTACTAGGTCGATTTTCCATATCTGTATGTATTATGTATATACCTATCTATTGCTATAACCTTGATCTCTCCTTTCACCACACATTTAAAACTCAATTTGAAAATGATCATAAATTAAATATTTTAAAAGTATATCTTCTTTAAAAAATTGAGAAATATTATCTTGGGGACGAAAAAGATTACCCGAATATATATGAAAGGCTACTAAGCACAATATAACACCTTAATCATACATTTCATTAAAATTAAGAACTTTCATTCATTGAGCAGCACTACTGAGAGACTGAAGAAGGAAACCACAGACAAGGAGAAAATGTTTGCAATACATATATTCAGTTAAGAGCATATAGCATTCATAGAACAATAGCTCCTTCAAAGTAATGACTGAATGGCTAAAACCCAAGAGAAAACTGATAAAATAACTGAACCACCACTTCACAGAAGATACGACAAGCAATCACGTAAAAAAAGTGGTCTTTCCTACGTCACCTGTGACGTGTAAATTAAAAGCACTGTGAAATTATCCCAACAAAATCACTGAAATGATAAACACAGACAATATTAACTAGAGATAAGGATGAAGGGTAACTGGAACACTCACTGCTGGGAGGGTATAAATTGGTAAAACTCAATTTAAACGTCTTCGGTTGCACTTACTGTTTCTGGTCCCACGTGTACAGAGCTTAGACGTCATCAGTTTATTCTAACAAGCAAAAAGCTAAACGAATTGAAAAACAAATTCCTGCTGGATGAGGAAGAGAGGGGAGAACACAGGGCAAACTGCTGTGGTCCCCAGGATCGGAGAGACAGACAGGCAACCACAGGGAACGAAGGCTTACTGGAGCAGAAAGGCACGGATGGAAACTGCCAAGAAGAGAACCAGGGCTGGGGTAGGAAAATCTGAACAGTAATTGACAAACTGCTGAATTGCTGTAGGCTCAGTGCAGACAAGTGCGAGAGTTAAAAACTCCAGAGAGACCAGTCATACCGCCCACCCTCCACATTTGTGCATTTTCCCTCCAGGCACTCAACCCAGTTCTCACAGTAAATATCAGAGAAAAATCTCCTTGCATTTCCAGCAGAGGGATGGAAAAAGAAACCATTTTGAAATACAACAGAACGCTGTTCTTCTTAAAGAGGACTGTACCCAGGGGGATCTGGTTAACCAGAACCTAAGCTGCTCGGGTATTATCACAGCCTAACTACCTGGGGGAAGAAAAATACTCAACTCTCGTAGGGTCTAGACTTCCAATGAGAACAGAAACACACAACTCAAGCCCTCTCTAGCCACTCTGTTCTGTCTAGGAGAGAAAAACAATGAGAAACACTTGTAAAATTCTCAGTCCGGAGGCATACATAGGCTTACTAAAATAGTAACCTATTTAGAGAACTATACCATATATCCTCAAAGTCATAGACAGGTTTTTGAAAATTGTGACATTAAGTGAACAGACCAAAAAGACAACAATTTTATGACAGGCTAATTGACATAAGCAAGAGTTAAGTTTCTATGGCTTATTTCTGTTCATAAGAACATCATCAAACTTCTAAATAAAACCCAGAACATTTCTAATATTAAACATTAAAATAAATATGAGCTACATGTACATTTCCCAAAGGTTAATAAAAACAAGATAATTATTTACTCCTTTATTCTAGTTCAGAATCTCAGGTGATGGACAGGACACCATCCCATAGCAGGACACACTCATACACACACACACACACACACACATCACACACACACTCATTCAGACTGGGTCCCTTGAGACATGCCAGTTCAGGTCACGAGCACAGCTGTGAGATGAGAGAGGAAACTGGAGTACCTGCAGAAGACCCATGCAGACATGGGGAAAACATGCCAACTCCACATAGACAATGACCCCAGCTGGGAATTAATGTTTTTTTTTTCTCATAGGTTTTATAACAAAATGATGTCAAAGGAAATGATGTTATTTCAGGATCTGCTGTAGAATGCTTCCCACACCCACACTTACTGCCACATTACTGAAGGCCTATTTGAAGCAGTCCCTTTGACATGGTACATCATGTCTGGCTATTAAAAAAAAAAGAATTTAAAGCATACCAAAAGGGAAAAAAAACAGAATTTGAAGAGACAGGATGCATCTGAAACAGACATAGTAAAGATGTTGGAATTAGATTGAGAATGGCTTATACCTCTCTTTTAACACTGGTATTTCAGCTGGTGATGTTCAGGGTTATCACATAGCTTCACTGCCAACTGGGCAGCAATTCAGGACACCTGACCAAGGGTCAGCCTGTGCTTTCTCAGCTTACAGCTCTCCAAGTGGACTGTTATAGATGCTTAGCCTCAGGGCAGGGCCAGCTCTTCTTGATAGTGCCCTGTGAGGCCAACATCATTCTACAGCCAGGAAATCTGTGTCTGAAAGTTTGTCTTTTAAAAAATTCTTTTCTCTCCATTCTCTTTATTTTCTTATCCTGTCTTCTTTTTCCTTTACTTTCTCTCATCTGATTCTGTTTTCTCTCTTTCCCTCCCTCCATCAAATCCTCCCATCAATTGAAGTTCCTGTACCACAGATTTCCTGATTGAGTCCAGCTTTCATGTCCTTTTGCTTCTCTTCCTACTGAGTGCTCTCACCCCTTATCTCTATGTTTTGATAATACTCAAACTTCTGAGATCAGCTGAACCCTCATTCCCCCCAGGAATCCTTTCCTGAGTTCTCCAGCTGACACAGATCTTTCCCTCTTCTGAAAAGAATCTGTTCCACCTCTGCCTCTTAGCCACCATTGCTCAAATGGTATATACACCTTAAAACATGCATCTGTGGGAACACACATATGTGCACAGCAGATAGTACATGATCATTCAGTGCTTGCTGATGAATTCAGTGATGGCTGGTTACAAGCCTAAAACAGGAAAACAGAGACATGTATTCAAACAGGCCCCCTTATCTGGCCTCTCTCCTATGCCTTTCCATAATCTTTTCTTTACGTACTTTTTCGCTTATAACCTGCCCCTTGTTCGTTCTTTCTTGGCTCTCTATTTTATTGTTTTACCTGTTTTATTCTCTTACTTTCTTTTATCCTCTGACAGGTGATGACATACTTTTTCTCTTATTTCTTCTTTGAAAGAACTCCAAAGCTTTGCAGATAGTTTTCCTTTCACTTTCTCTCTCTCTTTCTCTCTCTCCTCTCTTTCCGTCTTCCTCTCTCTCTCCCCCTTCCCCTCCCCATTTCTTCTTCACTTTTTAGTCCTTTTCTTCTCCTGATCACCCACTCAAAATTACCTTCTGAGTAATACAAGTTTTATTTAAAATGAATAAAAATAAAATTGCTTCAGGGCTTAGACCCTGTAGGCCAAGCTTTGCCTGGAGGCAGTGTTTACAGCTTAGTCATAAACTGGGATTCTTATCAAGGGGTTGAAGGCCTGTTATCTCTGTTACCTAAAGCAGGGCTGGAAATAATGCCATAAAAATTTCTGAACATGGGAAAGTAAATTCTAATGGCTGCTGCAGTAAAAACAAGTTGATAAACAGCAATCAACACAATAATAGTTACTGTGGTCTGTATGGGGATGGAGTTGTGATAAGGTTAGGGCTGTCAGAATAGATGCTTACTGGCCTGGAGAATGATCTCCAGAACAAGATTGGCTGTGAGTTTGCAAACCAGAGGTCTAAAAGCTGATCCCTGGATAAGAAGTGGCTAAGCAATCTTTCTAAAGGTATCAGGATGTTATGTCACAAAGTACTGGAACCCTATAAAAGCTGGGATTCAGGCACAGACAACAAGGCAAGAAACTCATTTTCTGGCATATGGGCATAGACTTTTTTCCCCTCATACCAGGAAACAAAATGGAACCACTTATTAGATTCAGGGAATTAGGTTTAAGCTCCTCTATGCTCAGAGACAAATTACATTTCTCAGTTCCCCTTGCACTTGTATTCAACCATAGCCCTACGTTCTGACTAATGAAATGTAGGTGGAAGTCATATATGCACACCCACTCTGGCCTGTCCCATTATACTTGCTCATGCTTATTCCAATCCTTCATACCTTTTCTCTATCCATGGTTGGCTAGAGAGAGCTTGGAGATGAAGAGTCTCAAGATAGAGGAAGCCTGGTATCCTTAGTTACGCCTTTAAAGGGGAGTCATGCAGAAAAAAGAAAAAAAGAAAAAAGAAAGGACATGCACAGGCACACGCACAGACACATGTTCAGTTACAAGAACCAAAAGAAACACCTTAGCCTGTAGATTAAAAAATAAATCTGCATTTTATGAAGAAAATAAACAATGAACAATTAGTCTACAGTTGGTTGACCATGATGAACATGAGTGGACTGTGATTTCCCAGTTATGCTATTCCCCATGTGTTTTCTGATAAGAGCTCCTCTCTAGTCCTAAAAAAGCAATTCCCAATATCAGTTCATGTGGTTTGGGTTGGTTCATTCCAACTTCCTCTATATAGAGGTGGTACAGGACTCAGGCCTAGATGACCCCCTATTCAATCTCTAAGCCTCCTACTTACATGCAGATTCATAACTCAAAAACTGTCTCATCAAAATGAACATCGAGCCTTGCTGGTGTCAACCAAAGTAGTCTCACTAATGAATGTGTAGTTACAAGAATGTCAGCCTGGATCTTACAGGGTCTCTGTAAGGAGAAAGCCATTTTGAGAATGAAACCAACATAGCAGAAAACAAAACTGAGAGGTAGAGATAGCTCCTGATGACATTTTTTGAAAACACAAATCCGACTATTCCTGAAATGAGGTAGCATTGAGCTTTTCTTTTTTCCCTTAAGAAAGTCCAAGTTAGGTATCAGAGAATCAGAATCACAAGAATTGTTTTGAATTCTTTTACCTGGGATGCTATGACCCTACATCTCCAGGTTTGGTAAAACGACCCCAGACGAAGGTGAAAATGGAAAGAGAAAGTTAATGAGGCAGGGTGTCTCCCTGTCAGCTCATCATTCAAAGGAATATGTAATACTGAGCCAAGTGCATAGAGGACACTCAATAAATGCTTTCGATGGATCATCTGCTTATCCTGTACCATGTAAATAACAGTTGATTGCAACTTTTTTATTTCTTCTACAATCTCAGTCATAAAACTTTCTTATAACTAGGATGCCAATATGATTTACCATCAAAACTGAGATACTTTTGAGACTGAAAGTGAGATATATTAATAATTAAACCAGAATTACAGGCATCAGTTGGGACTTTCTTGGGCAAAGCAGGGCATATTTTTTTTTCTTACATGTAAATAAGGATTTTGATAGACTCATGTATAAATGTATTTGTTTAAATCCCAGACAAGACATCCAAATCTGATTTGTGCTCTCTATGAAACAAACAATACAGGACAATATAAGTAAGTTTTAGAAATACACATAAATAAGAATTATCCAGTAAGGATTTTTATTTCTCCTAAGATTAAAAAAAAAATAACCTGTGAACTTATATAAAACACTGAATTCTCGTAATGACAGTGGCCCTTTGAAAATCTTTTGGAAATAATTATTGCTCAACGCACAAAATCTTGAAACGGCTATTTCTAATGCTTTCTTTCTTGTTCCTTCTCTCTTTCTTTCTTTCTTAAATTTTTAATTAAACTTTAATGTTTTATTCACTGTGCTCAGACATAGAATAGCCACAGTCATTTAAGGACCATAAGAAATATAAATACAGAAAAGTGAAGGGGGAAAAAGAACCTGAGAAAACTAGGAAGAAGTTCAATGAAAAGGAAATAAAAGGATGTGTTCTTTTTGAAGAAGAAAGACGTGTTCAACATAATTTGCATTGCATTAGATAGAGATTATTTAGGGGAAAGTAGAATGACTTCAGATCTTAAAAAGCCAAAGACTGAGAATTTGCCTTTGTATACTGGCAGTCAAATCAGTAGGAAGACCTTCAAGCATGTGAGAGGTATGGTTCTAAAGACTATGTGGTGTCTAAAATATCATAAGGCTAAAGTTTATGATGACAATAATGATGATAGTTAACATTTACTGGGTCCCTGAGATTTTCTGAGCACTGTCACAGGTGATTTACATGTTTTAACTCACATAATACTCATGCAATCGATAAGTTAGTTACTATTACTAACCTAATTTTATATGAGAGGAGAACAAGACACTAAGATATTAAGAAGCCATTCAAATCATGATTTCAGGTAGTGCTTCTTAGATTCAAATCCAGGCTTGCTTACTTCAACCTTAAACAGGCAATCACTAAATTATTAGATGACTTCTCTGAGATGAAAAAGTCCTCAGATAAGAATGAACTTAGGAAATCTGTAGAAAAAAATAAAGCCAGAGGATGTATCTTTGGATCGGCAAGGTTTTGATTCTCTTATGACAGCATGGTTGCAAGATGAGAAGTAATTTTTGAAGTGTAGAAATTGGAACATTGGTTGGAGGGTATCAGAAAAAAAAAAACAATTTCATAGAGCAAAGAGTACTAATATTAGGCAGAAGCAGACAACGAGACTCACTGGATTAATATAAGACAGGATATTAATCATTGCACAGCAAGCAGTAGGAGTCTTGGCATGGTAGCACCAATTTCCTTGTCCCCAAGGCCCATGGAGTGATGTGATGGGCCCAGATGGCAGCTACACACTTGGTGGGTTGCACTGCAGCTGAAGAACCCAGGGTTAAGGGTCCTGTATATTTTATAGCAAGCAGTAAATAGGACAGTCCCCAGTCTTTGGGGAGTAGGTGTTCATACTGTAGTTGTTACAGTCATCTTGGCCTGCTTGAATGCCTATATGACTAGCAACAGAAATGGCTCTGGGTTAGCGAAAAATTAGACCTTCAGATGCTCTTGTATACCCAGCAAGAATGGGCAAAGGCACTCAGGACCAGGGCGGAAAGCCTCTCCTAACAGAGAGTAATTCCCTTAGTTGAGACAGAAGCTATACATGGTGATCATTTTTTATGAAAAGATAACGCTCGCAATATATGTAAGAATGTGTTGAATTTGAGATATTATTAGCAGATCTGGAGGGAGCTACTTTCCCAGACTCAGAGAGAGGAGCTGGGAGTGAGGACAAACATATGGGAATTATCAGCAAGTATTTACATCTACAGCTAAGGAAAAATTGAATATGATTTTTAAAATTTACATTGGCACCCAATTAAATACATAGAGAAATTAATCCCACTTTCTCTAACCTCTCGATACCCTTCCTATCTACCTTTTAAGGACCAACTCAAACATTACTTTTAGTATGGCTCTTGGAACAATATTGACATTCACTAATATTAATAATTGACTGACTGGCAGATGGATGGACTAAATAAAACAAGAAAAGATTCTCTGTTAAATGTTTTCCCATATCATTTCACTCTCATCTCAGTTCCTGTAGCACTTTTCATCTTGACTGTTCATTTGACCCCTATACTGCCTTTTGCAACTCATTTTTTCCTGCTGTATTGTACTGGTTTGGAAGCTATTTAAAGACAAGGGCTACTAAGTAACTTTTTGTATATTCACGAGAGCTTTAGCAAACTGCCTTGCCTAAGTTCAGCATTAAATAAAGGTCTTCACTTTGACACAGTTGTCAAAGGCATACTGCATATTTTATGTTTCGTCTATATTCCTGAAAGATGAAAAAACATTAAAGTAATAGCTTTCATATTTGAACATTTAGTTCATGTTCATTACAATACTCACCTCTCTATATATTATTGTGTTTAATAATATTTAATTAAAACAAACTAGAAAGGCTGGGATTATTATTATTAAAGGAAGGAAGCATCATTTTTTTATTTTTTTTGTCATTCACATCATATAGACTAGTGTCTATTACATTAAAAAATTTGATAAATATTAGCTGAACACTGCATTTAAATTCAAAATGACAATAATATTTTTTGGCATTGTGATTGATTTAGTACAGAATTAGTGTCCCAGATAGTTAACAATAACAGTGTCCTTTTATTGGGCCTTCATTATCTAATTATAAAATCTGAGAATCTGCAAAGATTAACTGATTTTATAATTGCAATAATTCAACCTATGACCAATCAGAAGAAGAGAAAGGTTAACTAAGTTGTCCAATGATAGTGATCTGGTAAGATGATAGAATTGAGCCTTGCTTGATCTCAGAGGTCTGACTTCAGAGCACATATTTAACCACTACTCTGTATTGCTCTTTGGTACTGGGGTAACCCTCTGATTCTTTGACATGCAGTAGTTATTCAGTAATTGAGTTTTGTTGTTGGTCATAGTGTTGGCTGGCAAGACCCCATGAAGGAAAACCATTCTCACCTCAGATTTCTGGGGCATAACTGTATCTGAATAGATGTCTAACCCAGTTTAAATCTGTCATATCTACAGTGAAAGAAAAAGTGATCTCAAATGCATCTACTTTTATACCTGCTCCTACTACTTTTGTCCCAAATCCCCTTTCCATAATTACGCATATGTCTTCCTTGCAAAACATGCAAATATCCAAATAACCTGAGTGGAATTTCATTTTCTAAGGCAGCTCCCTTCCAGCCATAATAGACCAGCTGGCAAATTTTTCCAGATTATGCATACATCATATGTTTTTATCAGTAATAGAAATGCTACTTGCCCTATTATTCCTTAAAGCATCTGGGGAGGGAGGGAGAGAGAGTATATGTGAGAGAAAAGAGAAAGAGTATCTATTTATTGTAATTCTGCTTTTAAAAATGCATAGCACTTTTACCCCCCTCCAAACAAATGTTCAAACTCTGAAGAGTTTTTGGGTCCTGGGCTGGAAATGTTTTTTAATCCCTTGCAAATTTCTCTGTAGTCTTGGCTTATTTGAAATTCAGAGTCTTCTTTTAAAAATCAAATTAAAAAAAAAAAAAGAAGAGAGAAAGAGAAATATACTCTCTCTGCATGTTTTGCTCTGGCAGGTCAAAGACTGTTCTTCCTATTAAGTAATGCAGCGCTGCAGGACCCCAGAGAAGCAGCCCTGAGGTCCAGCTCCATCGATGGGAGCAGCCACAGCGGGGAGGGCTTCACTGGCTTACCCAGGGCCTCCAGCCAGACAGGCTGAAAAGAGCTGTTTTCATATCATTTGTGTCAGTCCACTGTGTTCACGATCAGGCTTGTCATGGAGAACTTAGGAAATCATTCTGATGGCAAGGAATGTCAAAGTGAAAGCAAAAGAAGGACCAAAGAGGGTCAGACTTCTCTGCAGCTGCTGCAGAATATGTCAGTGCCTCACCTGCACCGTCCATGTCTGAAGCAAGCAGCCTGACATCTTCTTTTTGTCATGTTTCTCAGTAAAGTCCACCTGAGCATGCGCTGCCTTCACCATCCCCTTTTCCTGGAAAAATCATACTCACCCTGCACAGTCACTGCTTTATCCATTTATTCAGCATATTTCTCACCTCCTCAGAGTCAGTTACTGTCCTAGACACAGTGGATAAATCAGGGAACAGAACCAGGTGTTGGCTCAGGGAGCTTACCACAGATTCCAGGAGAAAGAAGTCAGTACTCACATAGACAAACACACATACTATATCGGGGCTTCCAGAATGCTTGGAAGAAAAATGAAGTAAGGTCAGGCGACAGATAAGGGGAGGTGAGGAGGAGTTTTACTTAGGATGCTGAGGGAAGCTTTCTTTGACAGGGTGACGTTAAAGCTGAGATCCGAGGAAGGTGAGGACAGGATCCAGGCTGACATTTAGAGAGAAGAGTGTGGGTCGAGGGAACAACAATTACAAAGACACTGGAGCAAGAGCACGTTTGGGCCCCTTAAAAAATGTAAGGGGCCGGGCATAGTGGCTCACACCTGTAATCCAAGCACTTTGGGAGGCCGAGGCGGGGAGATCACGAGGTGAGGAGTTCAAGACCACCCTGACCAACGTGGCAGAACCCCATCTCTGCTAAAAATATAAAACTTAGCCAGGCATGGTGGCGCATGCCTGTAATCCAGTTCCTCAGGAGGCTGAGGCAGGAGAATCGCTGGAACCCGGGAGGCAGAGGCTGCAGTGAGCCGAGATCATGCCACTGAACTCCAGCCTGGGCGACAGAGCAAAACTCTGTCTCAAAAATATAAAAAAGAACCGCAAGGAGAACAGTGTGGCTGGAGGCGAGGGTCTGCTGCGGAGAGGGATGGGATTAGACAGAGCAGTCTTTGGGGCTAAACCATAAAGGAGCCTTTAGGACATGATGCGGATTTTAGACTTTATTTTGATGAGATGGAAGCCATTGTCATCTTATGAGGATAGATGTGAGATGAGGTGACGTATGGTTTATTGGGCTAGCATGAGCCAAGTAGTCTGACCATGGGGTAAGTGGAAGGAGACCAGCGTGCAGCATGCAACATTCCAGGTCAGAGAGGATCATTTCCTCCAGAGTGGTCAAGGTGGAATTACTGTGAAGTTGTCAGAACTGAGTCTCCGCGATAATCATGATTTACATATGACATGAAAACAAGGGGGAATTAAGAGTGACTTTTTTGTTTGCTTGTTTATTTTCATTTTTGTTTCTTTAGAGACAGGATCTCACTATGTAACCAAGGCTGGCCTGAAACTCCTGGGACCCTCTTGCCTCAGCCTCCTGAGTAGCTGGGACTATGGGCACATGTCATTGCACCCGGCAGGAGTGACTTTAATGTTTTTAGCCTGAGAAAATTAAGAATAGGAAACAGAAATTGCCATTTACTGAAAGAGAAAGGATATCAGCAGAGATGATTTGGGATATCAAATATCAAAATTTTGGTTTTGAAACTATTAAGAAGTCTATCAGGTATAAACAAAGAATATCTCTTGATTCCTCAGAATACAGCAGTCCCATTATTGTATATTTTTGTTTATATGGTTTTGTCCAGAAGTTTCCAAAACTTGTTGCTCATAGGATACATCAGAAGACATTTGTACATGTCTGCCTCAACACTGTCGTCACTACTTGTGCCACCGTATCTGAAGTAATTTGTTTCAGCAGCCCAGTGACCACCCATAAGTTCAGTGCTTCCCTAGGAGGACCCAACGGACGCAGCATATAAATTTACTCATGACTATAATTTATTGCAATGACACAGTAAGAAGATACAGCCTGATCCACAATGAAAAATACACATCAAGCAGTTTCTAGTTTCCAAATCCACATGCAGTCTTTCTATTCTCTCTCCAAAGGGGCAACAGAGAACACACTCTTCCTCCAGTCCTGAAATGCAGTAACCCACATATTCTTCTTAAGCCCCAGGAAGTTTACTTGAAACTCAGAGTCCACCGGGTGCACTGGCTCAGGCCTATAATCCCAGCACTTTGGGAGGCCGAGGCGGGTGGATCACTAGGTCAAGAGATAGAGACCATCCTGGTCAACATGGTGAAACCCCGTCACTACTAAAAATACAAAAATTAGCTGGGCGTGGTGGCGTAGCCTGTAGTCCCAGCTACTCGGGAGGCTGAGGTAGGAGAATTGCTTGAACCCAGGAGGCAGAGGTTGGGGTGAGCCGAGATCGTGCCATTGCACTCCAGCCTGGGTAATAAGAGTGAAACTCTGTCTTAAAAAAAAAAAGAAAGAAAGAAAGAAAGAAGCTCAGAGTCCAGGATTTTTGCTGGGGATGGGTTACAGGGACACAGTGATCAGTAATAAATGTCAAAACTCCAGACTCCTAGGAGAATATCAGGTGATCAGTACCCCAAGCAGGGAAATATTCTTACCACTTAGAGAATTTTACAGAATCTAAGTACTAAGTTACCAGCAAAGAACCAGCATGGAATAAGATCCTTCTAAAGATCAGACTTGTTATGTTAACTCTTCTCTGCTCAATTACAGATTCTGGGACAAGAACACTAGCATAAATTTAGACATCACACAGTGTGGAATGAGATCTGGCAGGCTGTAGGTTCTTAAAAAATTTACAGCTAAGTCTGATGATCACTCAGGTTTAGGAATCATTCACTAAAGTCACATGGAGTTGATCACAGCCTGGCCCACCTGAAGCAAACTTTTCAATGAATGAGCAGCAAGGCACAGGAGAGGGACTTGGAGAAACTCTCTATCAATATCTAACTGAAGTTCTTGGCAAATCACCTCACCAATCAATTTCTTCATCTGTCAAAGGATTTGGGGTGATAGGTAGATTAGGTGTTCTCCAATGTCCCTTTCAACCCTAATCATCTTTGGTCTAGGTCAGAGAAAGTAGTATGAAAGGAAAAGATACAGGGATCTTGACCAGTGGTCTTCCCCACTTTCTCCTCCCACTCTTCTTGAAATCCAGAAAGCAAAGCCCATACCCTCCCCTCTAGCTGTGTTTGCATGTGAGGATGCCTTGGCTGAGGCGTGTGGCAAGATCAAGAGAAGCAAAGGCTGCCTTTAAAAGATTTCCTCTCTACGTTAGTGTCACAAGTGGCAAGACAATTTCACAGTGGAAGGAGGAAATGAACTTGTTTTGTGGAAATGAAAGAGAGAGATTAAAACTTGAACAGTCACAAGGGCCTTTTGGGAAATTTTAAAGACAAGTCTATCCGAAGACAACTACTGATAAGTCTTAGATTTCTGAGGGGAGCTTTTTAGCCTATTTTCTGTCTCTAATCTTTTATGGTCTTTATAAGAAAACTGTGGCTACATGTTACAGAACAGGAGTGATCAAGATGAAATAAGAAACCTGAGTTTGTAACTGTCATAGAATTAATAGTTCTTGATGTCAAAACTCTTTCTTTGCAGAGATTACAATGCAGTCCACTGAGTCTGGGTCCCCCAGTCACAAAAACGTAGATCAGGACTAATAAAAATAGTAACACCTCACAGGTATTAAATTCCTACTAATGGAGCAAGTAGCCAATAATAATATAATGGTAAGTTTTTCAGAAAATTCTCAATTCTTAAATGTCTCTTTTTCATTCATCCTTCCTCTCTTCTGCTATCTCAAATTTGTCTGGTCTCCTGAGTCTTTCTTACCAATATACAAGTCCACGTTAGCATCCCTCATCTTAAAATGCTCTCTTCTGGATAAACTTTTATTACCAATCAGTTTCACTGTTATTTTATATACACAAAGTGTCATCATATCAAATCTTACACATCAATGTATTAATAATACATTTTGAGTATTACGTATGAAGTCTTATATATCAACCAGTTATTCAATCCTTCAACAAAATATTCATTAATATCTGTCATAGTCAGTGGATGAAGTACTAGAAACCAACTGATGAACAACACTGGCTTGGTTCCTGCCGTCATAATGTAATGTGACTCACTGTTGGAGTGGAGGTAAATGGGGAGAAGATATATAGACAAATCTCTCTCTCTCTCTCTCTGTCATCTCGCTCTCTCTGTATTTAGCAAAAGTGAGAACATGTCTTTGTAATGTGACTTTGCAGCTCCTCTCAACAAGAAGTACAGTCTCTTACGATTTTAATCCAGGCTTCTGTGTTACTTGATTTGGCCAATGGGGTATTTTCTGTCTGTAATCTTTTGTGATCTTTATAAGAAAACTGTGGCTGCATGTTATAGAACAGAAGTGATCAAGAGGAAATAAAAAAAAAGCTAGAGTTTGTAACTGTCACAGAATTAACAGATCCTTATGTCAAAGCTCTTCCTTTACAGTTGGGGATTACAGAGGGATTAACTGAGTCTAGGTCACTCATCCATTAAAGAGTAGATTAGGACTAATAGAAATGATAACACTAAACGTATATTAAGTTCCTATTAATGGAGCAAGTTGCCAATAAAAATATAGTACAGTGGTAATTTTATTGTAAAATTCTAAAGTTTTTCAGTGCTTCTCTTTGGTAAGACTATAGATGGCTATAAAAAAATAAATGTTTCTCCTTCATTTATCCTTCCCCTCTTTTGCTATCTCAAATTTGTCTTGTCTTCTAGATCCTTCTTATCAATATACAAGCATATGTTAGTATCCCTAATCTTAAAACACTCTCTCCCAAATCAACTTTTATCACCAATCCATTTGTTTGTTACTTTTAACAAAGTATTTAAGAGAGTTATTTAAATGTGATACCATCTCAAATTTCTCACCGCCTATTCACTGTTAAACCTACTCCAAAATGGGATCTCTCCCCAACTATTTCCATGAAAACTGTTCCCACCAAGTATATCAACAACCCCCACATTGCTTGATCCAGTACAAACTTACTATTTTCATCTTACTCAATTTTTGACCATATTCATCATAGCTGAACATGATTATCTCTAGCTCCTGTGATACTACTATACTCATGCAATTTTTCCTATACCTCATGGACCACTGCCCCTTGATTACGTGTGTGTGCATGTGCATGTGTGCACACATGTGTTTATGAATGGGGACAATATACATAAGTGTAAGTCCTTAATTTTTCAGCTCAGTTTTTACATATGCACACACCTGTTTAACAATCACCCAGATAAAGATATGGAATAGTTCCAGAAGGCTCCTTCATGCCACTTCCAAATCAATGAATTCCTGCCCAAAGAAATAAATATTATTCTGACTCATATAAACATATATTGCACCACTCCCAACATTATCAAGAGATGGCAAAGTCTATTGACATGTAATTTGCATGCCTCTTTCTGAAACAGAGAAGCATTGTTCAAATATCCCATTGACCAAATCAAATAACATAGGTAAGCATGGATTAAAAGAGTAAGAGATTCCTCTTCTTGCTGAGAGGAGCTGCAACGTCATATAACAAAGGAAGTTTCCATTTTTGCCAAAGAGAAAGCGACACACAGAGAGAGATATTTTCCTGTATAATATCTCCTCATTTACCACCACTCCAACAGTGAGTGCAACCTGAGTTACATCAGGCCAAGGATTAAGCCAGTGTTGTTCACCAATTAGTCTCTAGTACCTCACCCACTGAGTGTGACAGATATTATTAAATATTTTGCTGAAGGAATGAATGACTAAATGATTTATATTTACTTCGTCCCAGGTTTTGTAACTCCTACTTGGTGCTTAAAGAATGGTCCTAGAACAGGGTTGTTGTAAACGTGCAGGAAGAGGAACCTGAGTTAGGGGTGCATATTAAAAATTTAGGTCAATATTACAAACAGAATGAATTGTGATGATAATCTGTCCCCAAATCCATATGGTTCCAAGCCAACAAAGGATCTTTATTCCTTTGTTCTCCCCAAATGCCCTTCTACTGTTTCCTTTGCTTGTTAGTTTTCTGCTGGAGAAAATATTTATTGTTCTTTCTGCTTTCAATTGCAATCACTATTAATGATAATCACAGGTCATATCCATTAAGTGAGTAAGGTGGCAAGCACTGTATTCTACAGCTTTGTTACATTTAATGCTCAAAATGTTTCTGTTTATCAATATTATTTATTATTTATTTATTATTCCTGTTTCATATGAAAAGCTACTGAGACTCCAACATAACAAATAGAAATTTCATGGCAGAACTAGGAATGCAATACAAAAACGTGATACCAAGTTCACAATCTTAAGTACTATGCCATCCTGTCTTTGGGAATACATTTGTTTGAAATTTTAGCATTAAAATTCAGTGGAATTTATCTATAAAAATAGAATCTTGGGATGTACACAATTTTCAATGTTATCTAGTTCAATATTCAAAGTCTGAAACTTCTCTCCAGTATACTTGGCAAGCAGTGGCCTGGTTATTTTTGTAATCCCTCCAGTCATAAGGGAGCTAACAACTTTACTAGAAAGCCCATGCCATTTCTAGGGTAGAAAATGTGTTTTATAGTCATGAGTGAGAGAGAAAGAAAGAAATAGAGCCAAATAGATGGGCCCCACTCCCTGCATTTCAGCGAAGTGCCAGTGCCTCCCTGTTTCAGATAATCCAGTTGATGTCAGATTCTCCCCAATATCTCTTATCAGGTTAGTGATTCCTTTTTTTTTATAGGGGCAGAGAATGAGAGAATTGGCTACATAAAATAAAAGTATTCACTCAGAAATCCAAAACTTGGAGTCTGCGTGTGTTTCTATGCACATTTGTATGGATTAGGAATCAAATAAAAATCTCCTTGGGGAGTCATGAAGCATAAGAAGTAACTGTCTCAACCTGCCTCCAGCAGTACATATACACCATTATTTGAAAAAAAAAAAAATGGTAGGCTTCTCTTCCTTAGCAAAGCCGAAGTAAAGGGTAGTGAACAAGGGAGGAGATGAGGGCTGTTTCTTTAGATGAGTGTTGTTTTAGGTCCATTTCACAGAATATTTTCCCTGTGGTTGGTCCTTGAAGAAAAGGTTTTATTTATATTTCCTCGTGGTCAGAGAAAACTGAGGAATGCAATTATCCTCCTGTCTGGACATCCATAAAACCCATCAGGCTATTAAAGGCTATGACAAGCACAATAATGGAAACGAAGCAAACACTAATTAAGCATCACTATAATCCACTGCCTTATATAAAACTTTTTAATAGTCTGAGGAACTACTAACTGAGAAAGTACAGGCCGCCACTTACAGCAGTTCAAGTTGTATACTGCACAAGTCCAGAGGGTAACTTTCTTCTTGTTTTCATTGACAGATTTGTGTCACTGTTTTTACAATTTCCTGGCAGGTGGCAATACTGTTTTTTCAAGGAAGGGAAGCTTTCTGTTTTCTTTCGTTTTTCCCCTAATTCACCCAGATTCTCCCTTTACAGATGATAGGAAAATATCACCATGCATCCCAGAAGCTATGCTCTTCAATGGCACTGAAAAAGCCTGTGAACCAAGACATGGTTCTTTTAAGGTAATAAGCTGAGTTGCATTCCTTCAGGGTTTTTATAAGACATAAAATTGGTGTTCCAGGAAACATTAAATTCAATTGCCCTCAGATAGCCCAATACCTTCCACTGGAGACTCACATTTTTTTTTCTTCAGAACTTAATAAAACCAGTCAGCAAACAAATGAGTTGCATCTCTGATCTGGGACAATGAGCCATGTCAAACGCCAGCGTTCTCTTCCCTAAGGCAGTGGGATTTGTGAACTTCATTAGTTTTAGGAGTCCAGTTACCTATGGATTTATAGAAGTAGTCTGCTGCAGTGATTAGACAATGGGCTGGTACACAGAGTATCTTGGTTGCAATTCTGACTTTTACATACATGTGACTGGCGTATCAGTGGCCTTCTGTCTACTTCTTTCTCCTCAAAATGAAAATTGAGGTGACCATATCGACCATTCCTGCCTTTCATAATTGTGGAGCTTAAATGCACAAACTTGACACAAATCAATTTGTAAAAGGACATTACAGATCATAATGTATTATGCAAATATAAGGGCCTGTTAAATATTTTAATTTTATCTTTAAGACCAAGATGACAAACTCTAGCCAGTAAACGACCAGCTAGATCGTTGTAGCAGCCATTAGGCTATTGACTTTCATTTACAAAATCCCTTTCTTTACACTATTTTGTGACCCTGGGGCCTGATCTCTGAAAACCACATTTTGATTTAGTCAACTGCTAGAAGCTCAGCTAACGCGGGCACTAGAAGGCAGCTGGAAGGCTTTAAGAGGATGAAAGAACTTAAGTCTTTTCTGTTTTCTTCCTGTTCCTGTTTGATTTCAGTTCTAGTTTTCCTTCTGTTCCCATCAGTATCCACTTAGCAACTTTCTCCATCCTAGTGACAGCAGTGCATTCCAGAACAAGCAGTTCTGGAATTACAGTTTTCAGTTTGTCCAGCCTTGGCAGGACAAGCCTCATCATGTCTCCTCAAAGGCACACAAACCGGCTGGCACTACTTTCTGCAGAAGTCTGGGTTGCAGCTTCATGGGGCCCCTTCTCAGAGCTTGATTTGAACTTTGCAGAGGCCCTTTCCCATACCTTCAAATTTGAACAACTGCAACTTTTTCCTTGATTTTCTTCCAGCCCCACAGGTTGCAGCTGCTTCCTGCATTTGCTCTCTCTGTGATTCTTCGACATCCAGTTGACTTTTTTTTTCATATTAAATCTCCTCTGTTAAATTAATTGGTATAACTTACATCTCCTCTCTGGCTCCTGACTAATACAGAAATAAAAATTTGTTATGCAGGCTTGATATTTCTTGCACATCTACACGTGTTTTCTGTTTGCATTACATTACTTGTTTTTTTTTTTTTTTTTTTTTTGCTTAAATAGCATGTTTTTTCATGCCTACCTACACTTGGGTTGCATAATAAACAAGAAATCCATTTCCACAGACTTATGTGCTCTTTTACTTTCTCTTTCTCCCTTTCTTTCTTTTCTTGTTGAAGCATGCCTCTATCTTGCACTAGCTTAATGTATCTTCTTCTGCTAAGTATGTGTATCCAAATAATATTTGACTTTTCTCTAAACATTAGGGGAAATTTTAAGTATAACTGCAACAACAACAAAAGACAACTTTCACTGGAACGCAGGATCGAGGGGAAATAGGGAGAAGTGGAGAAAGTGACAAACTAGAGACTACACACTAAAGGCCAAGCCAGACTCGGCTCCTGCTGATGTTGAAGAGGAAGGCAATGTGAGCTCACAGGGGCCAGATTCCCACATTTTTCACAAGAAAATAAAAATCCATATATTTGTACTTTGAATTGAAAGTCTCATAAGTATTTTTAAAGGAATATTAAATATTGTGCTGGCTGGCTTTGCGCAGAGCAAACAATAGCTATCAGTGTTAAGTAGTTGTCAGGGTTGCTTTACAACTTTCAAATTTTGTTTCTATCAGCCAAATTGTCATGCATCCTCTATGCTCTCAGATAATCACATTACCACAGAAGGTGCACAAACGCTCTGCCACCAAAGAGAAAAACCTACTTATTCATAGAAGCCATTGATCAGAACATCATGATTTGAGAAAGCTCTGTACATACTCTATTCCTGAAACAATGTAGGAAAAAGTTGCTGTTAAAAGGTTTTGAGGAATAGAGGCTGGATGGAAAAGATAACTCTAATTACTGTTTTTAAATCACTTGAATATGATTGGCATTTCCTTCCAAATATAAACTTTAGAATAACAACGGCAAGTTCTAGACCCATGAATACTATCACAGTTACAGACCTACTGCAGGCCAATAAAAATCTCTGACAAGTTTGGGCAAATATTAATGATGGACTATCATTTCTCATGGGCATATGATTTTGGAACTCATTAATGGTAGTGAATTCAGCGAAATGTAGATTAAGGGATCTTCTTGCATATGAGAGTGGATTGTGAAGACTATATTTACACTGAAACCATTCCAATTTTCGTTTACAATTAATTCACTTCCCAATAAATCATTTAATAAGACTCTATTCCTCCTAGGTGGTTGAGAAACCGTGAAGACTTTGCTTTTCTTCTTCCCTTTCACTTTTCGTCAAGCTGTTTCAGTTGCCTAGATTCCTCCCTATGTGCTATAGTTTGGATGTTTGTCCTCTTTAAATCTCATGTTGAAATATGATTCCCAGTTTCGGAGGTGGGGCCTGGTGGGAGGCGTTTGGATCCTTGGGGATGTATCCTTCATAAATGCCTTGATGTTATTCTCATGGTAATGAATGAGTTCTTCCTTTATTAACTCCCAGGAGCCTTCATTGTTAAAAGAGCCTGCCATCTTCCTCCCCTGTGTCTTTCCTTTTTTCTTACAATGTGATGCCTGATCTGTTCACCTTCCTCTATGAGTGGAAGCTTCCGAGATCCTTGCCAGAAGCAGATGCTGACACTATGCTTCTTATATAGTCTGCAGAACTGTGAGCCAAATAAATCTCTTTCCTATATAAATTATCCAGCCTCAGGTATTTCTATATAGCAACACAGATAAACTAAGACACTATCCTACCCCATTTCCAACTGAATTTTACTGAATTTTCACTACCCACATCCCTAGATAACCATTTTGATATCCTTCATTGATTTCTTTGAAAAAACTAATGTGTTTCTTTCTCCTTCCTAGATAAACTTTTGTAGAGTGGGTTTCCACAACTCCGTATTTTCTTTTTCTTATCAGAATTCTTTAAGTAAGTCTTTTCTTTATATATTTCTATTTTCAAAGTTCAGTGTTCAGACTCTCTCCTCCTTTCTCTGTGCTGTCCCCCTGGACCATTTTATCTGCACATTTATCTTTAATTATATTCTACGTGTTGATGGATCCTAAAGATATGGATTGTATTTTAACTTATTTCCTTAATTTAAGGCAAGTTTTCTACTCGACTGCTGGGGGTTTTCTCTCAAATACGCCTTTTCATCACCTCAAAATTATCACACCAGACCCTATTGTCTTTTTTCCACCAATTCTGTTTGTCCATTGCTTTCTGTTATCTCTGCAGTTAAAGCCATTCAACTTCTGCAACCACTTTACCTCCCCTTCTCACTTACCTCAAAGGAGTCAGTCAAAAGATGTACTTTGTTCTTACCTTTTAGCATTTTTCACGTCTCTCTAACGTCCTCCCATTCCTATTAGCAGAGACAGGAGGCAGCAAAGGGTCTATCGGTGAAACCCCACCTTCAAACCTAAAATGGCCTGAAGGCTGAAAAGCTGGACCGCCACCCTGGATGAAGCCCACCCTTTCCCCTGACTGATCTTTCTGAATATTGCCCATCTGTGGACTGGGAGGATGGGCTTCATCCTCAGTAAGTTGACATAGTTTGCAGGGGAGAGGAGCCTGGCCTCTCCTGTTCCTGTGTGGTAACCTGGGATTCAATTTGTGAGATGGGACCTGTTAACAGGAACCCCTCTTGATCTGCTGAGTTTTATCTTTTCACCCAATAAATTCCATTCCTCCTCACCCTTCAAAGTGTCTGTGAGCCTAATCTTTCCTGGTCATGTGACAAAAACTCAGTTTTTCTACAACTCTACTACTTATTTCTTTCAGAATAAGTACCTATTTCTTTCAGAATACTACCTATTTCTTTCAGAAATGCATACTGCTGCTACTCTTGGTTGAAGCCATAGTTTCTCTTACTTTTATAACCTTTAATAACCCATAACCAGGTCTTGCTAGCTCAAGCCCTGCTCTGAATCAATGCATTGTCTTTATTGTGGCCAGAAGAATTTTACTGAAGTACAATTATGATCCGCTCTCCTGATTGCCAGCCGTGAATTGGCTTGGCTTATAAGATTTTTGTCATCTAGCCTGTGACTGACTACATATCTTTTTTCTGTATTCTCCCATGTGTCCTCTACTTCTCTGTTAATGTAGAATCGTCTCATTTCACTGATGGTGACTCCTTGAATAGCCCTTCCATTTTCCTTCTCTTTCTTCTTTTATATATTAAGGATTCTCTTCTATTTTTGCTTCCTTTCATTCATAATGTTGAAATTATCTATTTGCTTGCTGTTTTATCTATTGGGCAAGGAACAATATAAAGATTATAAGCTTCACACCAACTTCATTTTACTGGGTAGATACTGTATGAAGTTTTATGTTGAGATTTCTGAAGTTTAACTAATCCCAATGGGGGAAACATAACAAGAGTGAATATTAATGTCTACTCTGAACAAGAGAGCAACCAATATGTTTTTTTGCATCATGTATATTATTTTAATTTTACAATCATTTTCTGTGGAACATAATCCCAGTTTTTCAAATGAGAAGAACGAGATTACTAAATTACCTTCTTATAAAAGGGTATATATTAAATGGTAAATGCAAGATTAACCTGGTGTCCGCTAACTTGAAAGGCCCTATTTCTTTCAGAAATGCATTCTATCCCCAATGTTCACACAACTAAGTAAATTAATTAGAGTATCTGATGTACATCCAGACCACTACCAAATATTGTAAGACTAAAATGGATATAAAAGAAGACAGTTCCCCTGCACTCAAAGAGCTCATGTGAATCAGACAGAAAATATGAAATAGACACGATTCGATTCTGCATTCTTGACTATTTGAGAAAAGCCAATGACAGAAAGGAAATGGAAACATTTAAAACTTGCAAGCTTGTGATAATGGTGATGTAAAAGCAGATGGTATGAAATCTCTCACGAAGTTAATTACCCTTCATTAAGACAAATGTCATTCCTTTTTAGAAAAACAGACCACCTCTGTCCATTAGGCCTTGTTATTTCTGGCATGCTTTAGCTTCCTTAAGGAAAGGTAGAATGAATGATGACCTTGCTTTTGGGGCTACAGTTAGGTGGTGGGAATTATAATGATTCCTTTCTACAGAAAGGCCATATAAAGTATAAGAAAGAACTTTGACACATAGCCAGGTATAGATTCAAATTCTTTTTTTTTTTTCATTTTAGGTTTTGGGGTACATGTGAAGAACATGCAAGATTGTTGCATAGGTACACACATGGCAGTGTGATTTGCTGCCTTCCTCCACATCACCTATACCTGGCATTTCTCCCCATGCTATGTCTCCCCAACTCCCCACCCCCCGCTGTCCCTCCCCTGTTTCCCCCCGACAAGCCCCAGTGTGTGATGCTCCCCTCCCTTGGTCCATGTGTTCTCATTGTTCAACACCCGCCTATGAGAACATGTGGTGTGTGATATTCTGTTCTTGTGTCAGTTTGCTGAGAATGATGGTTTCCAGGTTCATCCATGTCCCTACAAAGCACACGAACTCAATGTTTTTTATGGATGCATAGTATTCCAGGGTGTATATGTGCCACATTTTCCCTGTCCAGTCTATCATCGATGGGCATTTGGGTTGGTACCAGGTCTTTGCTATGGTAAACTGTGCTGCAATGAACATTCGTGTGCATGTCATTCCTTTTTAGAAAAACAGACCACCTCTGTCCATTAGGCCTTGTTTTTTCTGGCATGCTTTAGCTTCCTTAAGGAAAGGTAGAATGAATGATGACCTTGCTTTTGGGGCTACAGTTAGGTGGTGGGAATTATAATGATTCCTTTCTACAGAAAGGCCATATAAAGGCCATATAGTAGAATGATTTATAATCCTTTGGATATATACCCAGTAATGGGATTGCTGGGTCAAACGAAATTTCTATTTCTAGGTCGTTGAGGAATCACCACACTGTCTTCCACAATGGTTGAACTAATTTATTCTTGTGTAACCAGTTATAAAACTTATTCATTTTATAATATCTGTAAGTAATATATTCTCACTGAGACTTGCTTGCTTTATTTATAAATTGAGGATGATAATGCCTACTTCCAAGGATTTTCTTGGGTGAAGATTAAATGAAATAATACATGTAAAGTGACTTGCATGAAGTGATCATGAAATGATACGAACTGGTAGTAATGATGATGTTAATAATGACAATGACTAGGGTTAGTGATGATGCCATCAATGAGTTTGGTTGGGATGCAGACTCAGGCCCTCCCAGCCCTTTATCCCAAATATAGCTCTGAACTCTGGCCAGTCTCTCCAGGCCTTTTTGGCCTTCATTTTCTTTAACCCTCTGCCAGCATATAAATGCTGTACCACAAAATTTATTTCAGAAGCTCGTTCTGTGTTGAAGAGTGAACGTCTGCTTGATGTAGCATCATACTCAGGAATGGTAGTCACACTTTGATTTTTACAATATTTTATAGTTCACAGGTCTTTTTATTAGTAAACCAATTAATAGAACACACTTGAAAGAATGCCTGGCACATATTAAGTGCTATATAAATGTTAGCTGTTTTCAGTATTCATGTGACTACAAATATTATTTGTTAGATCATTTATTTCCTGCAACAGCATACTATGAATAGGTAAAATCAATTTACTAGTGTCAGTTGAATATATAAGACAACACATCCAACAAAATCTAGTGATTGCTGGCACTTAGCTCTGTGTTCAAGGGCAGGTATTTTATGCTTTAGATTATTTTTCCCAGTGCCTAGTGCAGGGCTGCTCACACAGCAGGTATTTGGTCAATATAGGTAAATGTTACATAGCTGATATATAGGGGCCATAGGAAGATATTGACTCAAGGGCCGAATTGAGTCTATGTCAAGAACAGCAATCCATATTAACATCAAAATAAGACTTAACAACTTTCTTCAAACATTTATGTACAGATTAAAAAAAAAAAGACTAGTTAAATATAGATACTATAGGAACTGCTTGAAAGCATTGCTTAAAATCACAAGGTCTTAGGTATCTACTGACCCTTCAAATATCCTCAAATGACTTTAACTTACTTGCTTTTGTTACTTTTAAGGAAAGTCTGGAAAGGGCTGGTGATCAATACTGTACTTAGACAACTGGAACAAAAGATAAAAATGCCCAGGCCCTTGACTGGGGCATGGATGATTGAGATGCTCTCTGTGATTACCTCTTAAGATATGGACTACCTCCTGAGAAGATCTTGTCCTTTTCCTTTAAATACAGGACGTGATAGAAAGAGGCAAAAACCTGGAAACTAGCAACCATGCTTACTCACAAAACCTTGTCAAAGAAACGTATATGATTGAGGATAAAGTTTAAAAAAGTTCCATATTAACCTATCCAAATGGTGGAAGACCATTTAACAGTCTCAAGAGGAGACCAACCTGTGGCAGACTATGCACTGGGGGTGGGGCGAGGGAGGTCTGTGCTACACACATAATTCAGAGAGCTATGTTTTTTTGTTTGTTGTTTTACAACAACATTTATCACTCCGTGTGGGACATTATTTTGACAGACATACCATGGTAATTAAGAGGATAATTGATGGAGTCTATAGGATAGCTCTGTATTATTTTTATAACTCTTCTGTAAATCTAAAATCATTCAAAAATAGAAAGTTTATTTTAAAAGGTCTGGCAAACTTCCTATGGTACCGTGGCATGAAAACGCAGAGGGTGACTGAGGTAGTTAGGCAGCATTTTCAAGAGATGGTGGTACTTGAGCCAAAAATTTAAAAATAAATAAATAAGGGCTGGGAGCAGTGGCTCATGCCTGTAATCCCAGCATTTTGTGAGGCAGAGGCGGGCAGATCACGAGGTCAAGAGATGGAGACTATCCTATCCAATATGGTGAAACCCATCTCTATTAAAATATGAAAATTAGCTGGGCGTGGTGGCACGTGCCTGTAGTCCCAGCTACTCGGGAGGCTGAGGAAGGAGAATCACTTGAACCCTGGAGGCAAAGTTTGCAGTGGGCCAAAATCACGCCCCTGCACTCCAGCCTGGTGATAGAGCAAGCCTCTGTCAAAAGAAAAAGAGTAAATAAGGTGGATAAAGAATAGAAAAGCTTGTGTTTAGCAAGCTAGTCTTTTTATCCAATAATATTTCATAGACATCTTTCTATATCAGTTACTAAAAATCTATATCATGTTTGTTGAGTTCATCATAGTTCTTGGAATAAACATGAGAGTTACTTATTTCTTTATTATCATTTTTCTCCTTTTATAACCAAATCTACAGGAGATTTACAATACTATTTCGAATTATATTTTAAGTACCTGTTTAAATTTTTTCCTACTAAACTATTACCTTTCCAAGGACAAAAACCATATTTATCTTGTTCATTCCTTAAGTCCCCAAGATATACTACAAAGCTGAATAAATGAGGATATAGAACATGTAAATACATGGAATAAAAAATAGCAAGGAGTGTGAGAGACTTGCAAATAGTTTTCTACAACTGGAATAAAGTATTCTTATTGTGGAATTTGAAGAGGC
This sequence comes from Plecturocebus donacophilus, assembly GCA_004027715.1. Taxonomy (NCBI): domain Eukaryota; kingdom Metazoa; phylum Chordata; class Mammalia; order Primates; family Pitheciidae; genus Plecturocebus; species Plecturocebus donacophilus. The sequence continues at coordinate 267,999 of PVKP010000092.1, forward strand.
AGGGAATTAATTGAAGAGGTCAACATTCATTGTCTAGTAATCATCAAAGTGTTTATTTTGGAAGCAGTCATTATTAGTCTGTTTTCACACTGCTATAAAGATACTACCTGAGACTTGCTAATTTATAAAGGAAAGAGGTTTAATTGACTCACAGTTCTCCATGGCCGGGGAAGCCTCAGGGAACTTACAATCATGGCAGAGGGCAAAGGAGAATCAAGTACCTTCTTAACAAGGTGGCAGGAGAGGTAGAGAGCAAAGTAGAGGCTGCCAAACACTTTCAAAACCATGAGCTCTTGTGAGAACCTACCTACTATCACGAGAACAGCATCAGGGAACCGTCACCATGACCCATTTATCTCCCACCAGACCCTTCCCTGGACACCTGGGGATTACAACTCAAGATGAGATTTGGGTGGGAAAGAGTGTCAAACCAAATCACAGTCTGTATTATTCACTGTAACTACAAATAGAAGGAAAACATAGTTGCTCAACCAGGAAGTTTACAGGATTGCAGGCCCACATAAAGGAATTTTTTTCCTCTTCATCCTAAAGACTACCGGCAGCCTTTTAAGTATTTTGAATAGGAACTTTAGAAAGATCTTTGAATCAGTGGTTGTCTTGCAGAAGGAAACCAAGAGAGAAGGGAAATATTAAGAAACATAGACTCTGTTAGAAGTTTCTTGACACATAAAAATAATGAGAGATTCCATGAAATCACTTGTGTGGAGACGAAGAAGTGGCTGCAGGGGTCACTGAGATTAGGAGGATGTCACATGGAGGCAGCTTGGAGAGAATTTTCAGGAGGAGCGGGAGGAACTAGATCTATCTGGAAGTTATATTAATTCTGCTCTATAACCGACTTGATGTTAAGGGTGATGAGCAAAGATATTGAGTATGATTCTCAAGTTAATGGTTTGCATCACTGGAAGGGTGAAAATGGCAGACAGGGAAGAAAGTAAGATAGAAGACAGTACAATCTGTTGTGTGTTTGGGATAGGTTAGTCAAACATGTTGTGGTGGAGACATCTCTAAGACCCTAAGCGAAGGTGCACAGTCGATTGTTGAGGATACTGCTCTCTAGGGAGAGAGCTGTGGGCTACAGATACAGACCTCTGACTGAGTAGCATATGAGTTAATATTACATGAAGACTCACTGTAAATAAGACTGCTCAAGGAGACTAGGTAGGAGAGAAGAGAATCCAGAGTGAGGTCCGGAGAGCACCAGCATTTAAGATGGAAAAGAAGAGCATGAGAAAAAAACACATTTAGAAGTCAAGATGAGGAGGATGAATGGGGGATAGGTGAAAACTTCAAGAGAGCCCACTGAAGTATGATTTAGGGAAAAAACAGTATTCAACACTGCAAGGTGCAAATGAGGGTTAAAGTGATGAAGCCTTCATAAGTGATAGGATTTTTCAATTAGGGTGCCATCAACAGCCTTAATTAGAGCAATACCAGACACTTTACACAGATAATTGCATTCAATTTATACAACAGTTGATGAAGCAGGTAATATAATCCTAATTTTACAGATGAAGAAACAGTGGCTTAACTAACTGACTCACAGACATGCAACTAGTTATCAGCAAAGCTCAGATTCAGACTTAGGAAAGCCGATGTTGAAAACTGCACTCTGAATAACTAAGCTCTACTGTGCCACCCACTGACGCATATAATTAATTTCAATTCAGCATGTCACTTCACAGTTTAGGGTTTTGTTTTGTTCTCTACGTTTTCACGAACAAAAATATTAGTTCCCCGATGCTCTTCTAAAGCATCATCAGAACCGAGACGTATATGTTGCTGAGTGTTGGCCTCAAGTTTTTAGCCAAAAACAAGGTAGTCCCCATAGGTGTCCTGTAAATTCCATTAAATAAATGCTATTGAAAAGAAATGGGCATTTGAGGTGTTAGAATAAATGGAGACCAGCCAGATTGTCCTCCAGTGATACACGTAGCTGCTCAAAACAATGAAACTATTGACTGTGCTCCTTGGTCTTAAGCTGAACTTCTGTGAAATTTCCAAGGTTATATGAATAGGCTACAAACGGCCCTTGATATACCCATAATGGGTTAAAAATACATTCTTCATAATGAATGCATGAGAAAGCAAACCACAGAAGTTGCACAAAAAAAGGACAAACTCACATCTCTATCGAGCAGTTCCTTTGAGTTTAGAATCCAGAACAAACTATCATGGAAGGAAAATGCTTTTAATCTTCCTGCTGATAAATAAATCATGGTTTGTTTTATATTTTAAAACATTTGAACGGCACTACCCCAGGGCTTCATACAAGCTCGATTTTTCAGTTCCATCAGGATGCAAGCTATTATCTTAATTGTGTACATAACCACATACATAAGCAATGCCATGGATTTTGCACACTTCTGAAAAATGGGCACCATAGATATCTTGTGCGTAAAACTGGCTGCCATGGTGCAATTAGAGGAGACATAAATCTTACCATCTTGATGACAGCCTGTGCATCCAAAACCAGACAATATAGACAGCTTTGAGAAAGTGGAATCTTGTATTCTTTGACAATGTAATTACTATGCTCTGTCAGCTTATTCAACTTTTTCACAAAAATCACTTAATACTTCACAAGGATATTACTTTTGGCATCAAATATCGCTATGGGAAATATTAATAATTTAGGAACTCCTATATTAAAAATGGCTAATTCACTAAGTACATGAAATGCCATAATCTGAGAGACTTTCTGACCTAAGGGATTTTCCCCCCTGCAAGCTTTATTAAGGTATAATTAGCATAGAAAAAAACGGCACATAATTAATGCATACCATTTGATGAGTTTAGATTATATATGTCTACTATATATATATATATAGTTACCATCATATATATGTCTACCTACATATATATATATAAATATTAATATATATATATATTACCATCACCACAATCCAGGTAATAAATAGACCCACCACCTCTAAATATTGAATACTTCAGTCCCCCTGTAAGACATTGGGGAGAACAAGGGCCTGTATTAAGGAGCTATTGTCTGGCATAAAAGGCTAAATAGTGAACAACTCAATTACAAATGATTTAGGAAAGTCCTGCAGCTGTATTAAGCAGAGAGTTTGCTTCTCCAGCAACAAACTTATATATGATTATATGCTAATTTTTAAAACTTAAATCTAAAACCTTGTCTAGGAAAGACTTCTTTTTGAGTTGAATGAAGTTCATGGGGAATAAAAATGCATATTTCATGTTTTTAAAATTTGCCTTTCTAAATTTACTTACATAAGACAAAATTCACCCTTTTGGGGATAGATTACTGTGAGTTTTGACAAATGCTTTCAGTCTTGTAACCACTACAATCAAATCACAGAACAATTCTGTCACCCCCAAAATTCATGCTACCCCTTTATAGTCAACCTCTCTCTTCATCCCCAACCCCTGACAACCACTGATCTACTTTTTGTTCCTATAGTTTTGCTTTCCACACTATCGTATACTCATTTGTTAATTTTTATCAATGAGTAGTATTCCAGTGTATGAAACATCATAGCTTTTATATCCTAAAAACTTGTATTTGTGATGGGTTGATGGCAATAATAATAATAATGATATCTGACATTGTGTGAATGCTGATTGTGTGTCAGGTATTGTTCCAGCTCTGTCAACATACTACCTCATATACTTTCCTTGTCATATAAAACAGGTAATATTATAATTCTACTTTAGAGAATAGAAAAAGGAGGCAAAGAATATTAAATAACCTCCTGAGGATCATACAATTTGTAAATGTCACAGTCTGTATTCGAATCTGGGCAGTCTGACTTCAAAACCTAATATAATAACCACAATCATAAACTGCCTCCCAGTAACAGCTACCAACTATTGATCATCTGCCCTTGGGCTCCATGGCAAGCATTTCCTCGATCCATTTTCACATGAATAAGATGAGTTTTGGAAAATGAGACTTATGGAGACTAAGCAATTTGCTCCAAATCACTCTGATAATGTTACCTAATTTTTAACCAAATCATAAAAAACAGGGGCTTAGTACTTTTCAGGGTATTTAATTTTGATTAGTTTCTGGATTTCAATTTTTTTATTATTATTTTCTCCTATGACATTGCATTTCCAATTCGTTTCAGCCTGCACTGAGCCTTTTGAAGTTGGACTAACTCATTGGGCATTGGTACAAATCATCTTCCAGACTTTAAGATTAGATAATAAAATATATTTGGTACAAAAGAGACCTTGTCTCTATCTTGATTTATCCCTGCCTGTGGGAAATTGAAGGGATGAAAAAAAACTCTGCTATCTGAATTAAACTCCATGGAGTGACATGTGGAAAAATTTATATACATTTTAACTTTGGGTTATTCCTCAAGAGGTTAAATCTTTGTTCCAGAATGAGGATAAAAATAAATTTTGCCAGTAGATTGCTTATGTTATCACCTTATCGTGAGCACTGTAGAATTGGAAGCAAAAATCTCCAGTAGAGATGTCTACAGGGAGAATGTGATTGTATTTTTCAATTTGTATTTATAGTAATAATAATGCACTCAGCTCACATCTTTAAGGAAAAGGCCTTGAAGTACTTTACGTATTTTAATTAACCCTTGCGATACTCAAGACATAGACAATGTATCACTTTTATTAAGGCATAGCACATGGAAAGCAAATTTAAGGTCTTAGGGTCAAAGTCATGGCATGCTGGTAATTATAATAATGTTTCATGTGGAGACGGATCTGTGAAAAGAAAGAATAGGAAACAGCCCAGCAAATTCCGTGGTCTGACATATCAGCAGCTTTGCACCCTTGACACTCCAGTGATCCTTTGCATTACAAATTTTCAATATAAGAAACATCCTGAATATCCTGAGTACTCTTTCCTACTCTTCTCTCTGGATTTATTAACAGAGTGTAAATGTCAAATACGGGGGAAGTTATGAAAGAATGGAGGATTCATCTCTTTTCTGAACAACGCTAAATATTCTTGTCAAATTTTAAACCATTCATAGTTAGACATTTGGACGCCTTTTATTTTGGGTCCTACATACATTCTCGTTATTGTAAGAGATATGCCACAGGAAAAAAAAAGGCATGTTCTGAGGCAGAGTTACAAGACTACGTGGGGCAGAGTGGGATCCTGATGATGTTCCTCAATCTTCAGACTAGCGGCAGATATTACCTATTTGTGAATTTAAGCTCCATTATAAGGGAAATTTTCTTTCCAGATAATTGCAGTCATCCAGGATGAATTAGTTTATCTAGAAGGTAGTGAATTAAGAAGAGGAGATTACCGCATTGAGTGGGTGATCAAACTACATGTAAAGCAAGGCTTACTCCAGTCCTAAGGAATTAACTAGAAAACTAGTTTGAAATTTTATTTAACAGCTTTATTAAGGTTTAATTCATATAGTATAAGCTTTATATACTTATCTAAAATATACAATTTAAATGTTTTCATCATCTTAATCATTTTAAGTGTACAGTTTATTAGTGTTAAGTATGTTCACATTATTGTACAACAACTCTCTAGAACATTTCCATCTTGTAAAACTGAAACTCTATACCCATTAAACAACCATTCTCCATTTCCTTTTCCTCCCAGTCCCTGCAACGACCACTCTACTTTCTGTTTTTATGAATTTGATTACGTTAGATACTCATATGTGGAAGCATGCAGTATTTGTGTTTTTGTTACTGACTGACTTCACTTAGTATCATGTCCTCAAGGTTCATCCATGTTATAGCATATGGTAAGGGTTTTCTTCTTGTTAAGGCCAAATAATATTCCACAGTTTGTATATACATTTTGTTTATCCATTCATCTGTAGATGAACATTTGTGTTGCTTCTTCCTCTTGGCTATTGTGAATAATGTTGCTATAAATAGGGGCACGCAAATATTTATTTGAGATCCTGTTTTTATTATTTGAAATATGCACCCAGAATTGGGAGTGCTGGATCTTATGGCAATTCTATTTTTACTTGTTTTAAGAAGTTGTCGTACTATTTTTCATAGTGCCTGTACCATTTTCCTTCTCACCAATAGTGCCTAAGGGTTCCCTTTCTCCACATACTCATTAACATTTGTTAATTTCTGTTGGTAGTAGCCATCCTAATGGGTGTGAGGTATGGGTTAAACTTTTAGAACTAGAAAATTTATGGACTGAAAACAATATAGGTTTTCAGACTATCATTATTCTATTCCTAATGATAAGTTTGGCTTTGTACAAGCAACTTCACCTCTCCCTGCAAGTTTCCTAAAATATTAAATAAGAATAATAATGCATATCCTAAAATCAAACAGGCATTTGAGCCTGTTCCATACATCATACATGTATGAGATGTGATTTTCCATGATATAATTTATATAAGTATACATAATATGGTTAATATAGTTAACCATATAAATATATAACTCTATAACTATAGTTATATAGAGAGATATAGATAGAAATATAGATAATCACATGTGATAAATAATTACATGTGATTCAATTTGGACATATAATAAGCTATACTAAGCAGGGATATGGTAACTTTCTTGGTAAGCATCCCTCTACAGAGAAAGATCCTTCCTTTCTCTGTTTTACTTACCTACTTCATTAGGATCACTTCTCAAATTAACTCCTTGCCTGGAATCCTTGTCTCAGGGTCTGCTACCGGAAAACCAGACTAAGACAAGTATCTATTCACTCTTATTCATTCAGATATAATACTTAAAGTGTAAATTAGGCAGTGAACATTTGATGGACCTAGTATAGTTCTTGGCAGTTATCTTTATTATATTATGCTCATCATGGAATGTGGAGAATGATTCATAATCCATTATCAGTCCCCTTTCTTTTCTTCTAGAGGAATAATGATAGATATGTATACAGCACTACACAGTCAGAGGTTGAGAATAAGAGGCCGGAGCAAAACCAATAATGCTCAAGCGCCATTTTTTTCATATGTATTAGCAAATATAAGGGCTGTATTTAACAGTCTTTTCTTTTTCCTCACTTTTCTCATCTATTCATCAGAAGATGAGGTGTGGTGAAACTGCAATAGAAGAACAGCCACAGAATTAATATTGTACACGTTTGAGGAGCACTTGACCTACTAAAGCCAATTCCTGGGAAGAAGCATGTGGAGGGTGCATTTTTCTGCTAGTAAGGTCTACTTGAGACACTGTGGTCTACCGACAGTGAATGGGAAACAAATAATTTTACCAGCACTACAGGTATGAGGGTGCAGCCTCCAGTTTTCTTATGAAATCCTTCTTCTTATTGATTTCTGCCTGCTGTAGTCGATCTCAATAATCACCTAGATACTACACCTGAAGAACTAAAAATGAAAGAAATAAATGTGTTCAACCTCTGTCTAACAGCAACCTCTGCACAACTTAAGTTACAAATCAAAGCCTTCTCCATTAAGTCCTCCCCACAATTCACCCATTTCCAGGCCAGATTCATTCTACTCTCCAATGTGTTGCCATTGGGTTCTATGCTTACTTCTGCCACAGTAACTACATTTTGTCTTAAATTCCCTTACTGTCACCTTGGTTTGAATGTAACCTCCTAAAGATAGGAGCCAGGCTCTTCTTGCCTTCTCTGGGAACCATCAAAATGATAGGAATATATGCATAGATAAAAAGTTTTAATGTCTAATATTGAGTTTATAAACTGTCTTATTTTCAGTGATTCTGAGGAGCAACTGACGTTATAAACCAAATACCCCACACTAGGCACTATGCTAAACACTATAAATGTCAGTTCATTTAATCTCACAAATGCTCTACCATTTATTTTACACTGTACAGCAGGCATCTAAAACTTAGTTCTAAAACAAAAACTACTAAGTCTGAAGTTGTCTATCAGGAGACAGTCTTCAGAATGTGCTAAGTCAACCTGATTTGAGAGTGGTTTGAGCAGGTCTCTCTGGGACTCTTTCCCTGATCTCTTTGTTAAGTTCTATGTCCCTTGTTGGTATCACACCCACCTTTTGGTTTCCTCTATTTGACACTCGATCATGACAGTGTTATCAACTATGCCCTGGGGCATGAATTACTACACAATCTGAATCAATTAAATTGGAACTCTTTTGCTGAGGTAGTTTTTGAGACTAGTCTTTGAGATTTGTTCTGTCCCTGCGGAAGCTCTTCTTAGTGGTCTCTTTCCATTATTCTCTCTTGTAAACTAGCAAGTCTGTGGTTTAGCTACATGCCTTTTTTCATTTGCTTGCCATCAAATCTTAACTGAGGAAAAGAGGGGATCTCCCTTAGCCTTAAACTATTCCATGCTCTTTTTCAAATAAAGTTTATTTATTTGGGGACAACTTCAGAGCTCTCTGCCCTTGTGACTAGTTCTGCCCATAAGGAGATTCTCTGACTTACTGATCTGAAGCTGCAGGTTCAGGAACAGTGGTCCACTTTTCTTGTAGAGTACCTTTGGTTTATGAGAAGAGAGCCATGTTGGGGAAGTACCTTCTAGTCTTCTGGCTTGCCTTTCCCCATTTGGAAACTTCACTCTGTGAGTGAGCTGGACAAGGGCAATTGGAGCCCTACTATCATTAGCCTGCCATGCCTAGTGTAGAGTCTCTGCTCTCTTTGTAAAGGGAAGAAGGGCCTCACTCTTGGCCACACTCTCTTGGATTTGAGCCTCTGTAGTTTACTTGGAGAATGGGAATGAGCTTATAGAAATGGGGATGAAAAATGCCCACCTTTCTTGGGGAGATATTGACCTTATCCTTTATTTTGGAATTCAGAATAGAAGGAATCCTGTTTTTCTTAACCACATCCTTTCAAAGTGGGGACATCAATGATGCTAAGCTGGGAACATTAGGATGAGAGGAGCAAGTTGTCTCATATCACACAGACTCTTGCTGTGCTCACTGAGGTTTAATGGGTTTTCTTTTAAGAAGTGCTTCTTCACCCGACAAGCACAGGCAACCAAAGTAAAAATGAACAAATGGAATCACATCAAGTTAAAAAGCTTCTGAAAAGCAAAGGAAACAAACGACAAAGTCAAGAGACAACCTACAGAATGGGAGAAAATATTTGCAAACTACCCATTTGACAAGGGATTAATAGGTAGAAAACATAAGGAGCTCAAACAATTCTATTGGAGAAAAATCTCAGATCAAAAAACGGACAAAAGATCTGAATAGACATTTCCCAAAAGAAGACATACAGGTGCCCAACAGGTATATGAAAAGATAACCAATATCACTGATCATCAGAGAAATGCAAATCAAAACTACAATGAGATATCATCTCACCCCACTTAAACTGGTTTTATCCAAGAGGAAATCAATTACAAATGCTGGTGAGGATGTGGGGAAAAAGGGAACTCGCATACACTGTTGGTGGGAATGTAAATGTATACAACCACTATGGAGAAGAGTTTGGAGGTTTCTCAAAATACTAAAAATAGAGGTACCATCAACCCCGTTTCTAGCTAAATACCCAAAAGAAAGAAAATCAGTATATTTAAAAGATATCTGCTCTCTCATGTTGTTCACAATAGCCAAGACTTGGAAGTAACCTCAATGTTCATCAACAGATTAATGGATAAAGAAAATGTGGTACTTATACACAATGAAGTAGTATTCAGCCATAAAAAGAGTAAAATCCTATCATTTGCAACAATATGGTTGGAACTGGGGATCATTATATTAAGTGAAATAAGCCAGGCATAGACATACTTCACATGTTCTCACTTATTTGTGGGAAATAAAAATTAAAACAATTGAACTCAAGGAGATAGAGAATAGAAGGAAGGTTACCAAAGGCTTGGAAGAGTAGTAGGCAGGGTGGAGAGGAAATGGGATAGTTAGTGGGTATAAAAATTCATTAGAAAGACTGAGTAATACCTAGCATATGATAGCACAACAGGGTGGCTATAGTCAATCTTAATTTAATTGCATTTTTTAAATATTTTTAAAATATTTTTTATTTATTTTTAAAATATTTTTAAAATAATTAAGAGTATAATTGCATTGTTTTTAACAAAAGGATAAATGCTTGAGGTGGTAGATGCCTCATTTTTCATATGATTATTATATATTTCATGCCTCCATTAAGGTATCAAATAAACTCCATAAACAAATACACCTATTATGCACTCAGAAAAATAAAAATAAAAATGCTTCTTCATTTGTTGTACACTCTTAAGACAATCCCAAAACCTTAATTCTTTTTACATAAGAAATTTTACCAATTACACTTGTTTTTCCAAGAAGCAGGTCGATGTAGTTGTTTATGCAACTATTTCAAAAGCAGGACTTCCCATCATCCTGTGATTTTAAAGTCGAAAATTGAACAAAATCTATGAAACAGCTATTTTTGGGTATCGAGCAATATTACTGTGTGGCTTTGTTTCTTGAGAAAGAAGAAATAAACAAGCTGAGCCCTGTGATGACCCCAGGCTATCTACCTAGGAACACTTTCCAGACAAAATTGCATGGGTGGAACGGCTGAAGAGACTGCAGTAGTCTCACTAAGTTGAAACTATAGTTCTAGGTACTGAGGTGGCTGGAAATGCACTATAAGAGATCTCTTGAGTCTTTATCTAAAAATGTAGCAACAAGTATGCAGGATTAAAGAAAATGAGGATGAATAAGAAAAATTTCCGGGGTAAAATTGATAACTATCAGGGATAAGCATCTGGGAAGAGCATAATTCACAGAGGGATAGGCTACACGTGTAATTATTGAGCACAGGGTTCCTGGGTTTAGTATTATTAGGAATCACAATTCAGAGATACAGAATTGATAATCAAATAGGAAAAAAACTAAATATATGACACAACATTAAGAATACATTTTAGAAAGTCTATATTCCCACTCACATTTGAATTCTTTAAGAGTAGAAACTGGTTCTAGTTTTGTCTCTATCCATCCCATACAAAAAACACAATTCTTGGCACATGTTAGGTGCTTAATAAAACTATACATTTTGAACAGCATTTTGTCACACCATACAGAGTATGGAGACAAGCTAGAACGAGTTCCTACTCTTAAAGAATTCAAATGTGAGTGGGAATATAGACTTTCTAAAATGTATTCTTAATGTTGTGTCATATATTTAGTTTTTTTCCTATTTGATTATCAATTCTGTGTCTCTGAATTGTGATTCCTAATAATACTAAACCCAGGAACCCTGTGCTCAAAAATTGCACATGTAGCCTATCCTTCTGTGAGTAGAAAGGGAATGCTAGGTAGTTGACTGTAAAGTTGTGGGGTTAATGAAGAAAGAAAGTACTGGAAATTCTGGGCCTATTCCTACAGAAATAAAAGGCCAGGATATTGAGGAACTTGCCTGCAAAATCTGAACACAAAATGGACTTGGGAAATCTCTACTTTGACAGATTATTTAAATTACTCAGAAGCAGAAGTAGCCATTTTGATTTGAGAGTTGAAGTACAACTTTTACTTTAAATGGACTTTCATAAACAAGGCATGAGATAAATTCTCACCTAATCCTCTTGAGGCAAGGATAGAGCAAAAAGTCAGGCACTAGAAGTTGCAGTCAGTTCAACAACTAGATACATGTGGTGTTTAAAAATGTTAATCTCAAAACCTTGCCAGTGAATTGACATGATCAGGGACATTATTAACTACATTCAGGAATGTAGGAAGGCCAGGAAGTTTTCTGCTTCGCTTTTATTGGCAATTCCTCTACACATTCTATTCTGCTAAGATACTACACTTTCACAGGAACAACATTTCTTTCCTAGTTTCATGAAGGGATGGTTTCTTTCAGAGTTGTGTAAGTAGGAAATATGAACCAACATTCCCACCAGATGGTATTTACTATATTCCTACCCAAGATTTTCAATATTCTCTTATAGCATCTTGTTTATTTCCTTTTTAATATAGATCACAAGTAATAATTTTGTTAACATTTTGTTAATATCTATATATACCATTAAATCGTAAGTCATGAATGAGGAAGACAAAAATCGTTTGCTACTGTTTCCCAGGGTCTTATACAGAGTTTGAGTCAGAGTTAGCACTTGAAACATTTTGTGATTCAATTAAGGAATGAACAAATCAATATGAAAACAAACAGATGAAATCTCATAAGAATTATTTTCATTGATATCTTCAAGGCATAACTCATTTAATCATGCCCAGAAATCTCAAAACTAATTTTCTTATTATTTCAGAAAAAAATTATAAACCTAAATAGGAGATATTAAAAGTGACATCTGTTTCTTCTTTCCTCTCCTCTTCCTTCTCCACCACGACTGCCACCCTCACTACATTTTAAGTGAAAAATTACTACTTCTTATAATATGCTGGTTTGCAGGAGACAAATAAGCTACCTTATCCCTCAAAATTGGTAGGAGTAAAGTTTAATCAGTATGGAATATTTCAGTAATTTTTCTATAGATGTAAAAGTCCTTTTAGCACTGTCAATTTTCTTTGGACGTGATGGGGAACAGGGAGGTCAATTAAAAAAGACTTTGCCACTGAGTCTCTGTCTTTTTCAACATCAGAAGCTCCAAAACCCTTTTGAGTGATGGTGCAACACCTACCAAAGGTAAATGGAAAATTTGACACCATGGAAAACCTCTGGGAGAGTATAAGGTACATTTATTTTTAGAGAATTGAGTAGTGCAATCTGCAGGCATTTTAAGTTCACAGCATGAAACCAAATCCATCTCAAACACATCAATTCAAATACTAAGGCAACTTTTTAGTGACAGATAAAAATTTGGCTTAAATTACTCTACCAGAGTAACCCCATCTAAATTGCCTCCCAGATGGAGAGAAAGAGCTGGAGACTATTAAAGAAAATTGCCTTTCTTAGTCACAGCCTGGTAGGAACTTAACCAATGAAGGCGTTGGTTCTGTAGAATAAGAGACAGGATGGGAGGGAAAGACTGTTTTGTTTTGCTTTCCTCTGGGGAGTCTTAGGCCCAGAAGGTACCAGGAAAGTTTACCGGCCTGACAGCATCTTCGTGAGGTCCAGCAGCGATGGAAATTGAGGTAATTCCCACTCATGTTCACTGACTGGAGCATAGCCCCTTTGGATTCCCATGAAGAAGCCAAAGTAGAGACTAACTTACCAGGACTGAGGAATCTGTAGCAATTATAAACTCTAAAGGCGGAAAGTTAACTTAAAATTTACACTTCATTTCTTTCGGTGGGTATTCGAAAGAGCTTTGAAGGTTTCCATGGGGATACGAAGGGAATGTCACGATAGCTATTTAAAGTATCAGAAAATAGTATTTTTTTCAAGTTGGCCGCTAGATGTATTTGTCCAAAATGGAATAATTTTACTGAGTATAGGAACTAATCAAAACCCCATTTATTGTTATTTCTTATTTTATTATTCTCCCTTCAAAAATAACTACCAGCAACAATCTGGAAATAAGACTTCTGGATATTTACCCAAAAGAACTGAAATTAAGAAACTGAAAAATCATGGGCGTTTTAGTGAGGTATAATTGATATAGAAAGAACTGCACGTATTTAATGTGTACAATTTGATGAGTTTAGACATGTACAAACACCTGTGATACCAACATTAAAATTGAGAGAATAGACATATCCAGCATAACCTAGTTTATACTGCTTAAATAAAACACACTTGGCGCTCTATCAGTCTCCTGCCTGGATGGCTTCATCTGCATCCTACCATGTCTCAGGTGATCCACATTAGACCAAGCGGTGGGGGAAGGGAATTGTCTAGGAGGATACAGTGAAATTCCCAGAACTTAAAGAACTGTTGCTGGAATAATGGGGGAGGTACTAAGTTATAAGAGGCTGGAGCATTGTTTGGGCTGCAGAAACCATTATCCTACAGTTTTGTAATTTTGAAACTGACTACTTTTTGGCATCTTACAGGAAAAAGGCAGTCTTTGTCTTCAATAATAATATTGGTGGCTTATTACTTATTGGGTGAACTATATGCAAGGAACTATTCTAGACAATCCATTTGTTTTAACTCATTTAGTCTTCATATTATACCTATGAAATAGACACTGTTAATATGCTCTTTTTCCTTCTGAAGAAAGTTGAGACACATACAGCTGAAATAACTTGCCCAAATCAGATGGCTTTTAAGAGAAAGATTTGGGTTTTGAACCTAAAGAGTCTTTCATTACAGCCCATGATTTTAATTGTTATAGAAGGGTTATGAAACATACACGCATAAATTATTATAATATGTTGTCAATGTGATAAAATGGCTTAAAATTTTTACCTAACAGAAAGGCGATGAGGTGATCAGGGTTTCTTAGAGGTAGAAGAACTTGAATTGAACCATGTTAGAAAACACAAAATAGAGTTTTCTCTTTTCTTATTTTGGTTTGTTTGTTTGGTTGCTTGGGTTGGTTCATTGATTTTAGTAATGGTTAGAGTTTCAACAATCAAGAATAGGTAGCCATTTTCAGTTAAAACTGATCATTTGAGCAAAGTCATAGTAGAAGACATGATAATAGAGTTGTATAGTGTTTTTAATTTAACTTCTATATCCTCTCACTTCATCCTTATGATAACCTTTTGAGAGAGACATTTTTATCAGCATCCTCATCTTCCAGACAAAAAAACTAGGTTTCAGTAAATACCTTATGGAGAGTGCACAAGTTGTGTGCTGAGCAACCTAACTGGAACAGAACATTCAAATTAAAAAGAAGACAAGATTAAAACGGCAGTGTGGAAATGGACTTCTGCCAAGTGCTAAATACTGACTCTCCTTGCTTACCGTCTTCCCTGCCACTGTGTTTTCACAATAACCAGAGTACTTTTCTATTATTAGACTTAACAATAATGGCTAATATTTATTAAGTATTTCCTACAAAATCACACTGTACTAAATATCTCATTTATCCTCACATGAACTAAATAACTTTACAGTGAGCAAGCTGATGCTTAAGGAGATGTGAGTAAGTTTGGCACATCACATGCTTAATAATAGGCTGTGGGTGGAACTGTTTTTTATTATACTTTAAGTTCTGAGATACATATGCCGAACATGCAGGTTTGTTACATAGGTATACATGTGCCATGGTGGTTTGCTGCAGTCATCAACCCATCATCTACATTAGGTATTTCTCCTAATACTATGCCTCTTCTAACCCCTACCCCCAACAGGCTCCAGTGTGTGATGTTCCCCTCCCTGGGTCCATGTGTTCTCATTGTTCAACTCCCACTTATGAGTGAGAACATGCAGTGTTTGGTTTTCTGTTCTTCTGTTAGTTTGCTGAGAATGATGGTTTCCAGCTTTATCCAAGTCTTTGCAAAGGACATGAATTCATCCTTTTTATGGCTGCATAGTATTCCATGGTGAATATGTGCCATATTTTCTTTATCCAGTCTATCATTGATGGGCATTTGGGTTGGTTCCAAGTGTGAACAGTGATGCAATAAACATATGTATGCATGTGTCTTTATAACTGTATGATTTCTAATCCTTCAGGGATATACTCAGTAATGAGATTGCTGGGTCAAATGGTATTTTTGGTTCTAGATCCTTGAGGAATCATCACACTTTCTTCCATGATGCTTGAACTAATTTACACTCCCACCAACAGTGTAAAAGCATTCCGATTTCTCCACATCCTCTCCAGCATCTGTTGTTTCCTGACTTTTTAATGATCGCCATTCTAACTGGCATGAGATGGTATCTCATGACGGTTTTGATTTGCATTTCTCTAATGACCAGTGATGATGAGCTTTCTTTCATATGTTTGTTGGCTGCATAAATGTCTTCTTTTGAGAAGTGTCTGATCATATCCTTTGCCCACTTTTTAATGGGGTTGATTTTTTATTTAAATTTAAGTTTTTTGTAGATTCTGGATATTAGCCCTTTGTCAGAAGGCTAGATTGCAAAAATTTCCTGCCATTCTGTAAGTTGCCTGTTCACTCCGATGATAGTTTCTTTTCCTGTGAAGAAGCGCTTTAGTTTAATGAGGTCCCACTTGTCAATTTTGGCTTCATTGCCATTGCTTTTGGTGTTTTAAGAACTTAAGATTTTTTTTGACGCCAGAGTTCAGGTTTTAACCTCCTACCACTCTGCCTAATGTGACTTGGGGATTTCTTCTAAGCAGATTATGTATTCCTTGAACATACGAAATTTTGTTTTTGTTTTCATATTATATAACCCACATCCAGCATAGTACTTGGCACATAGTAGATGGTCAATAACTTTTGCATTTGTAAGTAAATAATAATAGAACGAATTAATTGAATTAAGTAATCTGGCAGCAATAGGAGTGTAGGAGTTCTACTGAGACATGGTAGGACACAGGGGAAACCATCCAAACAAGAGATAAACAGAGCTCTAAGTATGTTTCATTTGAGTGGCATAAACTTGTTTATCTTGGATGTATCTTTTGACTTGATTTTGCTGATGGTATCACAGGTGTTTGTAGATGTCTAAACTTATCAAATTGCACATACTAAATATGTGCAGATCTCTGTATGTCAATTATACCTCACTAAAATTTCCATAAGTTTTAAGTTTCCTCATTTCAGTTCTTTTGGATAAAAACCCAGAAGTGCAAATGCTGGATCATATGGTGGTTCTATTTTTCAATTTTTTAGGAACCTCTATACTGCTTTTTGATATAGGCTGCACGATTTTGCATTCCTACCAACAGTATACGAACATCAGAGAATTACAAATCAAAGCCACCATGAGATGTCATTTTATTTCTCTCAGGATCACTGTTATCAAAAACACAAATAATAACAAGTATTGGTGAGCATATGGAGAAAGCAGAATACTTGTATTTCGTTATGTGTTGTGAACTCTGTAATACTTTGCAGTTTGATTTGGCTTTATGTAGTCATTCATTCTGTCAGTATGAATTTTAAAAATAATGTTTTACCAAATATTTGCCACTCTGGTCTTTTCTTTTTATTACTTTATAAAGGTTTGGCTTTCATCTACCCAGATTTTATTCAATCTAAAGAATATGCTTTTGCATTTCTTGTCATATAGGCCTCCTCGCTTCTAACTCTTTAAGCTATTATTTATATCAAGTTATTTTTATTTCAACTTTATATTTCTCCATAATATATAGAATTCTAGATTTTCAAGTCTTTAAATCATTTTAAAAAAATAAACCTGTTGTCTTTTGTTTCCAATAAAACATCAAGTGGCATTTTTACTTTTGTTCCCTAAAAGGTAGTATGTGTCTTTTTCTACGACCACTTTTACAATTAAAAAATTTTTTTTTTGATTTACCTTGGTGTAACCTTCTTTGTATTTCTCTTGCTTGGGGCTTACTGAGTACTTAGATCTGTGGACTGATGTCATTCTTTACTTTGGGATGCTTCTTTTTCATTATATCTTCAATATATCTCCATGTATAACTCTAATTTATGGAGTTAAATCATTTAATTTCATCCTGCAGGTATCTAATGGTCTGTTTTTATTTTATTTTATTTTTGTCTTTGATTTTTAGTTTAGATAATTTTGATTGACCTATCCTGGAATTCAATCATCTTTCCTCTTGTGTGTCATTCTGCTGCTAATCTTTTCTAATACATTTTTAATTTTAGATGTTGGGGTTTTTTTATAACTCAGATTCAGGAATGCCTATATGTTTCTTCCTGTTTTCATTTTTTTAATCAAAATTTCCCATATGCTCCCACATCTCTATTTTTCACTTTAAACTCTTTAACAGATATGTGATATATGTAAGGTCCTTGCCTGTTAATTTTAATACATAGGTTGTTTTTGAGTATTTCTACTGATTTTTTTCTTTATTGGAAAATTTGCCCCTTGAATATGGGTTGTATTTCCATGCTTTGTTGTTTATTCTATATTATTTTTTATTGCATGGCAGACACTGTTATAAAACATTAGAGACTTAAGTAGACAATAACCATGTTGTTTTTCCAGAGACATGCTCTTTCCTCTGTCAGGCAGCTATGGGGAAGGGCTAATCAGATGCTAATCTGAATACGGCAACCTGAAACTTTAATTAGTTTCAATTCAACTTCAGTTTTGAATGTTTTGAGGATGAGTTCCATTCTTCTCTACAGCAGGCCTTTGAGATCTAAGCACCACAAGATGTAAAAACTGTGAGGTGGGATAATTTTATGTTTAAGGGTCTACACTATTACAGTACTTAACCCATAATGTCATTAAAAGTTTCCTGATTTCTCCTTGTCTCAGAAAAGTCCCTTTACATATTGTAGATTTGCTCTTCCACTTACCCATAAAAAGAATAGGCAACTAATTCCAAGCACAAAAGCAGCTAATAATGGTCCTTGCTCACCTAGGAATAGACTGATCCTCTTTGAAATTTAGTTTAAGTTTCTTTGTGTCTGAGATTCTTTAATGGCTTTAAAAGAAGATTTTATTTTGTTTCAGTTTATTCAGGCTTTTGTATTGTTAAAGAGGGAGTAATGGTTTTTGATAACTTTCTCCGTCCTCACTGGGAGCAAAGCGAGCTGTTACTTATTAAGCTCTACGTTGTACTATAATTTTAACATGGACTGAAAAGGAAGATGTAGGAAAATAAGATGACAAATGATTTAAACTGCAAACTGAGGAAAAGTGAATAGATTTATTCCGTATGAACAAAGTGGATAGAAACATATTTTGAGTTAATTTGAGAACTAACTTTTCAAATCTAGGACTGTTCAATGATAAAAGAGTTTCCTTGATGCGGTATTGCAAGTTCCTTATCACTAGAGTTATTCAAAGCCAAAGTGTAATAGCAACTTTGGGCATTGCAGAAGAGGAAAGGAAATTCAAAAATCGGATTTAGATTGGGTGATTCTGAGTCCCTTGTAGTACAGAGGTTTTATGACAAACAGTATGACTAAATATATGTTTTTCCACTGAATTTCCACCTCTAGGAAACAGCAGATGTCTTTGGAAACAAAGTGTTGCAAATAAAAGGAAATCTTAGTTCATGTTGAGAGTGCATTTTCAAGGAACTACTGCTTCCTATAAGTACTGTTGGCAAACACCTAGTGAGTCTAGCATGTCTTAGGACCTGATATAGGCATATGGACCATTTGTAAATAGGTTTTAATATACCCTTGAGTAACATTGCATTGCAATTGACTATTTACTTGCATGTCTTTCTTTTCAGACTATATGTATGAGAGTAGTGAGTTCGATTTTTCTGTTGCAGTTACAAGATGCTGACTCTGCCTAATTTGAGCAGAAAATGAATTTACTAAGACATATTGAGTAGTTCTATGCATTTCTTAGAGAACTGAAAAATCATGCTTGCTTAGCAAACAGGAAAAAACTGGCCAAAGTCATGCCACATGTCCCATGATGATACCACTGTACCCAGGTACCTAAGAGTGAGTAAACTGTTACCACTACTACTTTCGGATCCTGGATATGCCTTTTCTTTTTATTCCTGCTGCCATCTTCACCAAAATGAACTCCATCACCTCTTGTATTTTATGTTTTTTGCCTCACTAGCTTTGAAATCAAAGTAGATGTGGGTGCAATTGTTTTGCAGAGGCTAGATCACATCCCTGCATTCTAGCTGTAGAAGTTGGAAAAGGGAGTGTCTAGCATCTTCATTTCCTCCTGGAAAGTAAATTCTGCCTTCTTTCAATACTTATGAGGTGGGAAATTTCCTACACATAGAAGGAAAGTACAGATACTTGTTATACATGTTTATGGAAAGCATAAATTGAGTCAATGAATGACAGAACTAGGAATATTTATTAAGAGAGGATAGACTGTGCTTAACTGGAAATGTTAACTTTCTTCAGGTCTTTCTCGAGGATAAAGAGCAGGATCACAATGTGCTCATTCCTTTAAGAAGCCAGTGAGAAGACCAACCTGAGTTTCACTTTTCCATAACTTTATTGAAATCCTTCTGTGTTGTGTCATTGAGGCAAATGGGATCCAATGGAGAGGACAGACATGTGCTTGGGTTAATGGTGACTATAGTCTAACAGAGGATAAAGCTGTCAATTTAAAAATGTATTAAGTATTTTACATGTGTTCTGAGAGTGTGACATTGGGAATATGACCTGGGTAAGAGACTCAGAGAGAGCTTCCCTTGGGAAGGAATGACTGAACAAAGATCTAAAGAATAAAGAGGAAATAATAGATAAAGGGGTGGGTGGGGATGACATATGAAAAGCATTCATGGCAGAGGACAGGTTTTTGCAAAGGTTAACCATTTGCAGAGGAGGCTGGAACAAGGTCTCTTGTGCTGGCCCAGTGGCTGGCATTAGCTCTGCCCACCCTGCCTTCCCTTCTCATATGCAATATCAGTCATTCACAGGGGCAGCCGGCCCCCAAAATGCAAGATGCGCTTCAGCCCCCCACGGCCCCAGTATTG